>CAHIKZ030005630.1:922500-957500 GCA_903632075.3 Acanthosepion pharaonis | reverse complement strand
TTCCCTTCTCGGCTGTGACTGGGGTCCTTCCCCTTTATCAAGCCACTGTCTACGACGCTTAACATTTCGATAAAAGATCCATTTTTCATCGCCAGTCACAAGTCTATCCAAAAAAGGTTAAACAAGTTGGCGAGAATGGAGAGAAGAGCAGATGTCAACTTGGGATTTGTGGTTGTTTTCGAACAATTCATGATGCACCCATTTTCCAAGTTTAGGAACTTTTCCAAGTTGTTGAAGATGACGATGAACAGTTGTATGGTTTGAACTGAGAACCACTGCCAATTCCTCAACTGATAAAGCAGGATTTTCTTCAAGGGCTGCTTCAAGAAGCTTTTCATCAAACTCAACTGGTCGTCCGGTTCGATCTTCATCTTCAAGGGTGAAATCTCCACCTCTAAATTTTGCAAACCATCTTCTGCAAGTTCTTTTATTCACACATTCCTCTCCATAAACTGAGTGAATGTTTCTAGCTGCTTCGGCTGCTGAGTTTCCTTTCTTGAACTCAAAGAATTATGTGCCTCAAATGATTCTTGGGTACTTCCATGTTAGCAGGGTTTTAATCAAACAAAATTTAATTTTATTGTTCTCTGAAATCTTTTATGTTTATACATTCTTTTTATAGATACAAATATTTAAGTAAATGCTCTGTTTATAATAAACAGTATTAATGAGATTTACTGGCCTGAATGTCCGAGAAATTTTCATAGAAAATATGCGTCCTATATATGTCATATAGCCTGACATCCTTTTACTGATTGAGTTTCATAAAGGATATAGGTTCGATTCCTGTTGGAGGACGCATATTTTCTATGAAAATTTCTCTGATATTCAGGCGAGTAAATGTCGTTAATACTGTTTATTATAAACAGAGCATTTACTTAAATATTTGTATCTATAAAAAAAACGTATAAACATAAAAAATGTCTCAAAATATATGTGCTTGCATGCATACATAGCTGAGTGGTTAGAACGTTTGCTTTCTTACCATAAGATCTGGGTTCAAATCTCACCATGGTCAATTTGTCAGGAAGGTGATTTCTTGCTGTTATCAGTATGGAGGAGGTAATCCCAGCATGCACCATATTTGAAAAGTGCCTGAAAACCCACAGGTTGACCCAAGCCTTTTGAGTGAAATTGGGTAGACAGAACCTTTAGGAGCTGTCAGTGATTGTGCTGATGCAAAGTCACATATCACTGTGACCAAACTATAACTAAGGTCTGCTCAACATTGTTGCAGTTTAATCCACAGTGGGCTCTGTGGGTGTTGGATAAGCATAAATGTGCCTGAACAGGCGTCTGCAACAGGCTTTAGCTAGCCACCCTAGTAAGCTGGCATCCTTGGATATGAGTGGCTGTGCCATTTACATTTATGTACATAATAGCTGGCCACTCGTATTTGAGGATACCCACTGGCAACTAGCCAATCCCTATTGCAGGCGATCACTCAGGCACAGAGCCAGCATGTGGTTTATACTGCAACTATGCTGAGCAGACCTTTGTTACAGTTTCTTGGAAAAAGGGTGTTATCTAGTGTGATCAACAATTTAAACAAGGCTAGCACACTCCAACCCTCGGTCACAATGACTTGTGACTTTGTGCTAGCACAGCTATTGATGCCCCAAACCAAATGTTCTGTACCCAATTTCACTCAGAAGGCTTGGGTCAACCCGTGGTAGGGTTTTTCAGGCACTTTCCAAAGGTGCCACACACTGGGATCATCTCCCCCCACACCAATAACATTGGAAGCCTCCTTCCTGCCATCCGAGGTGATATTAGAATCCAGGTCTCATGGTCAGAAAGTGAATGTTCTCACCACTTGGCAATACACTCATATTTTATACATATACACACATTAAACTCAAAGTCAGGATGCTGAAGGCAATCTCAATCAACTAAGTGATAAACATTATATATATATATATATATATTTATATATATATATATATATATATATATATATATATATATATATATATATATATATATGTGTGTGTGTGTGTGTAAATATATTGATAAAATAGGAAAGCATTAAATTGATGATCCAAAGTTCTTTAGTATTTTTGTTTTATTTTAAAAAATCAGTACTCGATACAAAGTAGAGCCTAGATTATAATTATTTTTAAAAAAAAATATGATTCCATCGTTACACAGGAATTGCCACGTTTCAAAAACAGAAGCTAAAAACTTCCAATTCAATTATTGAAATTAAAGTACCTAGTTCTGTTTCATTTTCAAGCAAATTTTTGGAATAGCTTATTTTGAAATTAATGGAGTATTATAAGCACATACATTCATAATATTAGTTTCTATAGATATGGAGAAAACCAATCATTTTAATAAGGGGCGGTAGGGTATTCATTTTCACTGACAACTATTGTATCAATATATTAGTTACTTTCGAAAAGAGGTTAAGTCAAGATAATGTCTAATATGAACACATGTGCTTATAATACTCAGAGCTTACAGAGATTACTTATTTTGAAATTTACGGAACTTATAAAGCTCCATAAATTTCAAAATAAGTTATTCCAAAGATTCGCTTGAAAATGAAATGGTACTAGGTAATTTAATTTAATTTAATTTCTGTAATCGAATTGGAAGTTTTTAGCTTGTTTTTGAAACATGGTAATTCCTGTGTAGCGATGGAATCATTTTTTTAAAAAAATAATTATAATATATCAATAATCAGATAAATAAAAAGTTCAATGACTTATCTTCTGATTTGGAGTTTTACAGACAGATACAATAAATCTGTATAGACTTTAACAACAGACATCTAATTTAAAATACATTAAAAAATATTTGGTTGGGAGTATTCACATATACACATACTCTCATGAGATAGTATGACATGTTAAGGTCCATTATTCCCCAAGTATGTCAGATTCGGAAAGGTTTGGGTCCTGTACCAAAATTAGGATGGCAGTGACAGTGGGATGTTGATGCTGGCATAAATTAAAGATACCCAAATATCAAGTCAATATATATCACATCTCCAATTGGTAGCAAGTAATCTATTGACAGGTTATATATCAATTACTTATTATTCACAGTATATGATGATGCTGGTTGCTGGTAAAAAGTTTATTTTGAAGTCACCACTTGTGATTTAAAATAAACAAATCATTTCTTGCTTTTCACTGACAGGCTGTATTCAATCTTTTTTTTTTTTTTTTGCCATTTTGAATAGGCAAGATTTTTTTATAATGGCTCTATTTTCAAAGTCACAATCCAATATCTGCAAGAATTTTCTGTGTTTTTTGTACAACATCCCAGTGCTCCATTGATCACTGGCACTATAATTACTTTCTTTGCTAGTCCTTCCCGAACTTTTGAAATTTCAGGCTTTAAATTATTATAGTTGCTGAGTTTTTCTTTGTTTTCAGTTCTCATGTCAAATAGACAGAAGACTTCTATCAAGTAGCAAATTTCTTTGTGTTTGCATAGTAGAATTCTTTTTTTTTTTAAATTTAATATTATTATTATTGTCAATAATAATAATGTTAACATTTAAGCTATAAACTTTATAAAATGAATATTTAACAGTTAAAAAAAAGGAGGGGGCAATCATTAAATTTTGAAAAAAAAAAATACCCTCCATCAAGCAGAATGACAAATACTGACAGGATGACGTTTAAGAATAATAATAAATATAACCATTATTTTCTTGAAAATCTTTATCATAAAATTATTTTATCAAGAGAGAAAAGTGTCAGAAAAGAGTGGAGAGAGAAAAGAAAGAGAGAGGGGGGAGAGAGAGAATGAGACGGGGAGAGAGGGGGAGAATGAGACGGGGAGAGGGAGAGAGAGAAAGAGACAGGGGAGAGAGAGAGAAAGAGAGAGAGGAGAAAGAGACAGGGAGAGAGAGAGAGAGGAGAAAGAGACAGGGAGAGACAGGGAGAGAGAGGAGAAAGAGACAGGGAGAGAGAGAGAGGAGAAAGAGACAGGGAGAGAGAGAGAGAGGAGAAAGAGACAGGGAGAGAGAGAGAGAGAGAGGAGAAAGAGACAGGGAGAGAGAGAGAGAGAGAGAGAGGAGAAAGAGACAGAGAGAGAGAGAGAGAGAGAGGAGAAAGAGACAGGGAGAGAGAGAGAGAGGTGAAAGAGACAGGGAGAGAGAGAGAGGAGAAAGAGGGAAACTAGAATTATATATAATTATATATAAAAATAGAGGTACCCATAATATACATATATAATAATGTAGTCAACTGTGTAGATGTCTGTTCTCAAGCACATAACTTTGTATTTAACAATTGGTGAGTCTTTATCGATTATTACATCTAGACATATTTCAGATATTCATGGCATGCTGTTATCAAAAGAAACAATGCTCCATTTCATACCTTTTCCATGTCACAAATGGGCAAGGTTAAAAAAAAAAAAATAAATAAAAACTAAATTTTAGTTTGTTTTTTATCTCAATATATATCATTTGACAACATGAATATCAACTCATACAAATTAATGACTTATGAGATATATATCCAAACGAGTTTGATTAAATTCAAATGATAAGGCCTGTTTAATTTTTCATTGTATTTTTTCAATTTTTGAATAAGATATTGTATATTGGAATCAAAATTGTGGATAAACTGTCCAAAGTTCAGACTGACCCTGTTCAAGTACTTTTGAACATCTCAGTCATTTTCAAGAACCATGTAGTGTATGTAGTAGGTAAGATTCCATTGACTAAATCCTGGAATTCTTTAGACAGCTGAAAGTTTGAAATAGTCTACAGTGACTCCTTGCTGATACTTGAAACCACAAATTGTACCAAAACCTAAGATATACTAATTTTTTCTCTACCTATAACAAAATTTGTTTTAATAATACTAACAAAGATTGCTAAAACATTAAAATAAAGAAATTTATAAATCAACAAAGGAATTTTTTTAAAATTAGAAAGAAAAATAATTCCCTATTTTATTTCTTCTTTTATGTGCTGTGTCATGGCTCTCCACATTTTCCTGTCTGTTGTAGACTCTAATAAGTTTTGTTTTTTTGTTATTTCCCCGCAAACCCTGTTCTGCTATCCATTTGCTCAAGGTCATCAAGTATGTTATGCACTACTTTCCCTCTGTCTCTCAATACTGTGAGTATCAGATTTTCCAAGCCCTCTTTCCTCATTATGTGCCCCAGAAACTTCAACTGCTTCTTTCTGATGTTAAGTATAAGTTTCCTTTTGGTTTCCATTCTCTCCAAAACCTTGTTGCTTACATGTTCATCCCATGGTATCCTCAGCATCTTTCTGTAGAACTATATTTCTGTTGCTTCAAGTCTCTTCCTCTTTAAGGAGATTGTCCATCTGCAATGCATCTTTGGCTAACGTAACAAGTCTAAGATCTCAGTGTCGACCTTTTGCTCTCTGTTAAAACATTTCCCCAGATAATTTAAATTTCTGTACTTGTTTGATTTTAAAAATACAGAAAAAAAAAGTAATTATTAAACATAAATAATTAAAATATTTTAAAAGAATTTTTTTTATATTATGTAAATTAAATCAAGCAAAATAGAGAGAGAGAGAGAAAAAGAGAGTGACAAGAGAGAAAAAGAGAGTGACAAGAGAGAAAAAGAGAGAGAGAGAGAGAAAAAGAGAGAGAGAGAAAGAGAGAGAGAAAAAAAAGAGAGAGAAAAGAGAGAGAGAGAAAGAGAGGACAAGAGAAAAAGAGAGAGAAAAAAGAGAGTGACAAGAGAGAAAAGAGAGAGAGAAAAAAGAAAGTGACAAGAGAGAGAGAGAGAGAAAAAAGAGAGTGACAAGAGAGAGAGAGAGAGAAAAAGAGAGACAAGAGAGAGAGAGAAAAGAGAGGACAAGAGAGAGAGAGAAAAAAGAGAGGACAAGAGAGAGAGAGAGAGAAAAAAAGTGAGTGACAAGAGAGAAAAAAGAGAGAGAGAGAAAAAGAGAGGACAAGAGAGAGAGAGAGAGAAAAAGAGAGGACAAGAGAGAGAGAGAGAGAAAAGAGAGGACAAGAGAGAAAAGAGAGAGAAAGAGAGAGAAAGGAGGACAAGAGAGAAAAAGAGAGAGAGAGAAAAGAGAGAGAGAGAAAAGAGAGTGACAAGAGAGAAAAAGAGAGAGAGAAAAAAAGAGAGTGACAAGAGAGAAAAAGAGAGAGAGAGAGAAAAAGAGAGTGAAAAGAGAGAGAGAGAGAGAGAGAGAGAAAAAGAGAGTGACAAGAGAGAGAGAGAGAGAAAAAGAGAGTGACAAGAGAGAGAGAAAAAGAGAGTGACAAGAGAGAGAGAGAAAAAGAGAGTGACAAGAGAGAGAGAGAGAGTGAAAAAGAGAGTGACAAGAGAGAGAGAGAGAAAAGAGAGGACAAGAGAGAGAGAGAGAAAATAGAGAGGACAAGAGAGAGAGAGAGAAATAGAGAGGACAAGAGAGAGAGAGAGAAAAGAGAGTGGACAAGAGAGAGAGAGAGAAAAAAAGAGAGAGAGAGAGAGAGAGAAAGAGGAGAGAGAGAGAAAAGGAGGACAAGAAAGAAAAAGAGAGTGACAGGAGAGAAAAAGAGAGTGACAAGAGAGAAAAAGAGAGTGAGTGAGAGAGTGACAAGAGAGAAGGAGAGAGAGTGACAGGAGAGAAAAAGAGAGAGTGACAAGAGAGAAAGAGAGAGAGTGACAGGAGAGAAAGAGAGAGAGTGACAGGAGAGAAAGAGAGAGAGTGACAGGAGAGAAAAAGAGAGAGTGACAGGAGAGAAAAAGAGAGTAAGTGAGAGTGAAAAGGAAGTGAGTGAGAGTGAAAAGGGAGTGAAAAGAGAGTGAGTGAGAGTGAAAAAGAGAGCAAGAAAACAAGCAACAATAATTAATAACAAAATAGGAAGAAAGTGATGATGATGCAAAAACAATTACTGAACTTCCCCACTAGATAAGGGATATTAGAAACTTAAAAAAATAAAAATAAATGCTCAGCCTTATCTCTTGTGCTCCCAATGTTGCAATACAAGTCTAAGATAAAAACATCCATGTTTGACTCACATGCTCCCTGACAACCCAAGAATTAAATATATATGATAAATTAAGATTACAAGTAAAAATAAAAAATAATGTTAAAATATTAAAAAAGAAAAACTATTTTACACAATTTTGTTGTGACCTCAGAAATAATTTTTTTATTTTAATCATTTCACCCTAAGGCAAAAATGTCACTAACACACAGTGGGGTTACATGGAGTGAAATGGAATGAGAAGATTTTAATGAGGAGAAGTGAGGAAAAGGACACTAGAGGAACAGGATTCAAGATGATGATGATTGATGTGGCTTTTAAATTTTAAAATAGGTGGCAGGGAATCAAATGTCAGAAAGGAATTCCAAAGGCAAGAAAAGAAACTATCAGAAGAGAACTGACAGCTGCATGTATCTAGTTCAACAGTAAAACAGTGAGACCTAATTGCCAATCAAGCAGCACACTTAAATTCATGCAGTCAAGACACTAAGAAGAAAAGCTCATCAAAAGAATTGGCATGAAAATAATTATAGAAAGACAGAGGGAAGCCACATAACTGTGGTGGGAAAGTGAAGTCAAGACACCAGGTCAGGACCAATTACATTACAAACCCTTCTTTGAATTTTGTCAAGAATCTTCAGATATATAGCAGGAGCACTAGACAAGATATGGCAGCAGCATTCAATGCATCAATGAATGGTAGAATTATAAGTGTGCAAGACAGATTCTGATGAGAAGAATTGTCTGGCATGACACAGCAAACTAACTTTCCTAGCAGTAGAAGCATGGCACGTGATGTCAGCGAAAAACATGAGCACAAGATGCAACATGTTATTTCATTTTTCATAATATATATGTATATTTGCGCAGCAATCCTTCTTTTATACATGTTTCATTCAATGAAAATTTTGTAAGCTTTTTTTTTTTAAATTCAGTTTTCTAACATTCTTAGACTTTATGAAGATTAATGATTACAGTCTGGGGTTTCCAGATTAGAAAATTAGAAATGTGGGACACTTAAAATCTCTGTGTGTGTCTCTCTCTCTCTCATATATATATATATATATATATATATATATATATATATATATATATAACCTTATGAATGTAAGCAGCTATACTCGTCTGGCAAAACCTTAGCTGTTTTAACTTGTAAATGAACAAACTAATACCCAAGGTAAAAAAAAAAGGGTAAAAAAAGAAATAACTAAGAACATGTACTTCCGGCGAAAATAATCATCTAGAATCTAAGTTCAGAGTCCAAAGATAAAAAAACCTCCGGCACGAGTATTGTAAAATAACTAAACAATGTGCTCAGTACACTAAGTAGAGCAAAATAAGTAAATAAACCGAAAGAGCCAGACTAACCTACCTAGGTTTCACATACGTGGATCATCGGGGCAGACTGGCTAAAGAGGTGCTATAAGAACAGAAAATAAAATATATAGCCTACAACACAAAAACAGGACCATGTGACCCCCCCAAAAAACACACACACACACACACATATATATTATATATATATATATATATATATATATATATATATAGTGTAACCCGGATATAAGAGAGTTGTTGGGACCAGAGAAGAAGTCTCTTATATCCGGGTTTCTCTTATATTCGGGTTTGGTCTATTTTATATACATTAACACAGGCTCTAATTTGGGACCAGAGAAAATCTCTCTTATATCTGGGTTTCTCTTATATCCGGGTTACACTGTATATATATATATATATATATATATATATATATATATATATATATATATATATATATATAGTTAGATGATGGGTTTTCTGATGTCAAGAAGTGACAATCTCCACAACAAATTTCTTTTTTTTTTTATACTTATCATGAGAGCGCAGATAGCTTTTTACACCAGCCTTACTTTTACAAGCTTTTGCATAAATATTGCACCTGAAAGGGAGATCCCTAAGCCCAACAGGTATGGCACCAACATGAATTTTCATGTGTCTTGTTAATCTAGAAGCTGACTTGCATACTTTATGGCAGAGTGTACAAGATGGCACATGGATTGATTTCTGGCTTCTTTCAATGCATTGAACCTGATGAGACCTAAGGTGACTTTGAAGACCTGCCTTTGAAAGAGCAAAATTATCACAAACTACATACATGCCATAAAGGTTAGAGTGGAAAGTAGAGCTTCAAGATTACCTTTATAAAGTAATATATATAATTATAAATTTGCTAGTTTAAAAATATGGTTCCATCGCTACACAGGAATTACCACACTTCAAAAACAGAAACTAAAAACTTCAAGCTTAATTATAGAATTAAATTAAAATCCCTAGTACTGTTTCATTTTCAAGTGAATTTTGAAATAACTTATTTTGAAATTTACTGAGTTTTATAAGCACATACATTCTTAATATTAGTTGCTAAGGATATGGGAAAATTCAATCATTTTGACAAGGGGTGCTAGGGTATTCATTTTCATTGACAACTATTGTATCAAAATATGAGTTACTTTAGAAATGAGGTTAAGTTACGGTAGGGTAGAGGTGCCTATATATATATATATATATATATATAATAAAAAGGCTTAAACACTAATATTCCATGGTCATAATTTATTCCATTGAAATCGTAAATACGATCCAATCTGTAGGTCTGATGAATTGATCGTATTTACAATTCCAATGGAATAAATTATGACCATGGAATATTAGTGTTTGCCTTTTTATTATATCCTTACTTCTGTCCTGGACATTGAGTTCTACCTGGATTCTTCCTCTTGAATTTTTTTCTAAAATATACATGTATGGGTATTTATATATTTTGCATATGTATGTATATTTACCACTAATATTATCTATCTATATATATATATATATATATATATATATATATATATCCAGAGTAAAAGGAGAGACATAAGTTAAAAACAAAGTAATGACTTAAATGAGTTATGAAGGAAATAAAAGTAAAATCATTAGAAAATTATTTGATACAAGCTAAGAAAAAAAAATTCTGTAAAAGTGAAAGCATTTGAAAATATTTAATACAGATATCAGGAAAATAAACATTTCAGTTTTGTGTAAATTTCAAGTAATACTAGTTACCTCGTTACATTTGGGCGATTATCATCAAGAGAATCAGAGAAAAAAAAAGTATAATTACTTATAAAGTTATAACCAAGAACTGTAAGAAGGTAGTAAAAATATATTTTTATTATAAAATTTGAAAATTAACTGAATACAGGACATCTGGGATGTCCCTGAAAGGTCAGTACGAGACAGAAGACAAAATTATCCAATATGGGACATATCCAGCATATAAGGGATGTCTGACAACTGTATTATAGTCCCAACTGCTATCGGCTAAGTCATTAGCCATTTTCAAGAGTTTTGTTAGTATAATTTTCCATGTTTGTATTTTAAGGTGTATTGTATAGTATTTATTAGTAATTCTATGTTGGGATCCCGTCAAAACACTTAATATCTTCCTACTAGTCTCAAAACAAGTAATTTTGAGTGTTATATACATTATATATACATGCGCACACAGTTGTATACACCCATACAAAAATTCACACGCAGACAGTTTTTTAAATTTGAATGTTAATTACATTTGTAATGACAATTGATTACCAATCAAAATAATGTTTAAAAAAAAAATAAAAAATAAAAATAGAAATAAAAGAATACTCCTACGATCATATTTAGGTGACTAATGTGTCAACTAATCAACTGATTACCCCAGAATTAATTTTTTTTTTTTAATCATTTCACCCCAAACAAGATGGAAATGCCACTAGTGTGCAAGGGGTTACAGGGAGTGAAAGTGAGTGAAAAGATTGAGTATAGGGAGGATTGAAGAAAGAAGAAAAGATGAAAAAGATTCAAGATGATGGCAATTGATGTTGTATTTAAATTTTTGAAGATTGTTTTTATCAGGGAAGCAAGTAAATGGGAGGGAATTCCACAGGGGAGAAGTATGAGAAGAGAAACTGTTAAAGTAGAAGTGGCAATTGCATTTAGCAATTTCAAAAATAAACAGGTGGGCCTAGATATGAATCTAGTAACACACTTAAATTCATGAAGTTGACACACCAGGGAAAAAAGCTCAGAGCAGTTGCCATGAATATATTTGTAGAAAAGACAGACAAAAGCCATGCCATGTCAGTGAGGAAGTGACTAAAGTCAAGATCCCAGGTCAGGATTACATTACAGATTAAAAGTCCAAATAATGTTAAAATAAAAAACCTCATGTTTAAGGCACTCCTAAAAATAATGTTAAAATATAAACACCTACTGTTTGACACATTAGACCCTGATGACCCCAGAATTAAATATATGATTATCAATGATTAAATTAGGAATACAGATCAAATTAATGTTAAAATATTACCCACCTCCAACAAAAAAAAAAAAAAAAAAAAAAGCCCTCATATTTGACACACTAAACCAGCGTTTCTCAACCATTTTATCCTTTTGCCACCCTTGAAATAGTTTTCGTGTCTCAGGGAACCCCTACATAAAAATTATTACGTACCAATATTAATATCCATCTATTCTATTTAATTATAGTGATAAAGGATATTTCAACAATATGACATACATGTATAGTAATATTACAAATATAAAATTAAACAGAAATTACTCAAAAAAAAAAAAAAAAAAAAAAAAATTCATCAGCCTATTTATCACTATTTCTCATGGAACCCTAAGCAACCCCTTCCTGAACCTTATGTTTCTGGGGAATACCAATTGAGAAAAACTGCTTTAATATCTATCTCATATTTTTATTGTCATTTACATGGTAAACATAATATATGGATATTGATCCTGTACTTAAGTGAGTCACAGATCCATAACGTACTTGGTCTGGACACTAATCAGCGAAGGCAGTTTCACTCTGATGACATATAGACATCACTAAATACATTCCCTATGATTATTATCATGTTATGTAATATAAGCGTTTGAAGCCTTTATTATAATAACCAAGGGTTTTTCCAACAATATGCCATACATGTATAGTAAAATTATGAATATAAATCGCATCTAACTTATATTTTATAAGTTAGATATTAATAATAAAATACAAGTTAGATATTAATAATAAAATACAAGTTAGATATTAATAATAAAATACAAGTTAGATATTAATAATAAAATACAAGTTAGATATTAATAATAAAATACAAGTTAGATATTAATAATATATTTTATTATTAATGATCTATTATTAACTAGCAGTAGAGCCCGGCATTGCCCGGGGATGTAACAGTAAGAGATAGATCAAGTATCGACTATCATAAAAAATGAAAAATAAAATTGAGAAAGATTATTGTTTAAGGTTGACGGACACAATTAGTTTTTGTTTTGTTTTGTTTTTTTGTTTTTTACGAATTGGTCAAACCCAAACTGAAACAAAAACATTGTTTTCAATCGTTATGAGTCTACCGATTGAATAGAATTTTATTATAAACAATTGTCTTGTAAATGGATTTTTTTAAAGCATTCTGAATGTAAAAATAAAGAAAAAAGTGTGCAAGACAATAAGAAACACTACCTGCCAAAAAAAAAGTGAAGTTTTGTTAAAATCGGTTGAAAAATGTAGGAAATCCGATCCCATATATAAAGGAACATACACACACACAACCTGGGTTTTATAAGTATAACTCAATATGAGTTGTCCCCCTTTCATTCTGTCAAGTGATGCCTCTTAATCGTGTTTTCAAATTGATTTTGTGCAAAAACAATTGTGTTTTTCCAAGTTTTGGTGCTGTCAGAACCACCGCAAAGTAATTTTACGTAGTCCTGTGAAATTTTGTTGAAATCAGTTGAAAAATGTAGGAAATCCAATCCAATATATAAACGTACAGACACACACACATACACACACACAATCTGCGTTTTATAATAAGTAAGATTAATCTAACTTGTATTTTATTATTAATTAATCTAACTTGTATTTTATTATTAATTAATCTAACTTGTATTTTATTATTAATAACCAAGAAATTTCCAACAATATGCTTTACATGTATAGTAAAATTACAAATATAAAATGAAGAAGAAATTATTCGAAAAATGCCTATTTATCACTGTTTCTCGCGGAATTCCTAGCAACCCCTCCTAGGGTTCTGGAAAACACCAGATGAGAAAGACTGCGCTAGACTCTGATGAGCCTAGAATTAAACATTTTTTATTGTAAATGATTAAATTCTGGTTACAAATCAAGATAATGTTAAAACAATATTATACAAGTACAGATGACTCTCAGTTCATTATTACTATGAATTTTTTTTTCTAAATTATTCCTTGCCAAATCGGAGGATCTGCCTTATCTATTAAATGATAAGAAATAGGTCATGTGACAGATAGATTTTTTATAAGCACAAATCTTAGCAACCTTAACATACAATTTTTTTTCTTTCCTTATTAAGTTAAGAACATTGACCTTTTCATTGAAAGGAAGCACTTTACAGTTTCACTTTGGCATATTTGAATTTTCCAGCATTACTACTATACAAAAATGAAAATAACACTGACATCTTATTTTAACAGATATATTTACCAAAATTACACAAAAATATCTTTAAATACTAAAGAGTAAATTTATTCAAAAAAAAAAAAAAAAAAAAAAATATATTATATATATATATATAAACCACCATTGGCTTCAATCATGGCCTCCAGATGACTTCAGAATCTCTTGCAACTCTTCCGAACAGTCGCCTTGTTTAAGTTGGTGAATGTTTCCATAATCCTTGCCTTCAGTTCATCTTTGTTGTTACAAATAGTTTTGTTGTCTCTCGTTCAACTGCGTCCCACACATAATTAAGGGGGTTGCAGTCTGGCCAGACATAAGGGGTTATGAGGTCGCAGAAATTGTCTGACAGCGATGACTGGATTCTCCTGCTTGTGTGGCATGGTGCAGAATCCTGTTGCCAGATGTAGGGTCTTCCAGCAGCCACCCTCTTGACTCAAAGCTGCACTACCTCCTCAAGGCACTTCATGTAGGCCTCTGTGCTAAGTCTGAGGCCCTCACCAACAAATTCAGTTCTTTTCTTATCAGAACCAACAGAGTGAGTTTTCTGAGCTGTCATATCTTCGCAATCACCATTAGACTCATCAAAATCTTTCCAAATCCTCTGCACTGTCTTTAGATTCACACTTAAATACTCTGAAATGTTCATAATGGAGCTTCCAGCGCAAATGCCAAGCAGTACAGCATGCGATTTCCAAATTTCTGGTGGAGTGAATTGCATCATGGTGCTCATTTTATCATAGATGGTGCCCAACTGACCCTACTATATGTGCAGTCAGCAAAATCAAAAACAAACAACATGTATGCACAATATTAAAAATATAAAATGGCGATAATTTACCCATCGCACCCTGCATAGCACTTTGGGGGTCCCTCCCTACATAAAAGCCATTAATTGTTTATTTCTGGGGGTTAACTGTGGGTAAATTAAATTATGGAGAAGAGGGACTGCTATACATACTAACAAGATGACTTAACCGAAATCACTAACAGTGATACAAATCAGCTGATGATACGTTCCTCACATTTTCTATCACATTGAAACACCAGATTGAAATGGAATGTGGGGTGATCACTGGCTGGTGGGTAGAAAGCTTAGGTGAGAAGCATGTTATGCCTAAAGAAATTCCTGGGACACATACTGCAGACTTGGAAAATTTGAATCTCACCAGACATGGAGAGTAAGAGGAGCAAAGGGAAAAAGTGACAAACTTAATAAGTTTGTATAATCGGACAGTCTAGTTGATCCTGTGATTTAACCTTTAGCTAAAGAGACTAGAAATGGATTCCTGTCTTCTCCAAAGGCTTACAGCCACAGCATGTTGAAACATTAGTTCCCATATGATTACCGGTTAAGCAATGTTGAGCCTAGTCAATACCTAGATAGATGACAGCTTGGGAATACCAAGTGGTGTAAACTTGGATGTGTGGGTGGTGTGATAGGTAATGGCTCGGAATTTTTAATCAGGGAACTGAGTTCCAATATCTGTCAGGTTCATTATATTCACATGTGTAAATACCCTTGAGAAATATAGGAATCCACCTCATGGGTTAATTAGTAAAACTTGTAACACTAAAGACATTCTGTTTATCTCTCAAAAAAAAAAAAAAAAAAAAAAAAAAAAAAAAAATGCATCCAAAATATTTAGATTTTGGCATTAAATAACCCATAGATGTGTTGATATGCCACTAAACAAGATCAACCAGTCAATCATATTTTCTCAACCAAAACATTATGAAGAAACAAATATAAAAGGCAGACACCGGAAAACTGAGGAGTAATAAAACTAAGGAGTAATAAAAGAATACTGCATCTGAGAAGTAGAAATTTGATAAAAGCCATAAAGATGAAGATACAAGTTTGAATAAAGTACAGAATAATGAAAAAAAATATATCTAAATGTCCGAGTAGTTAGAACGTTTGTTTTCCAACCATGAGACCCTGGTCCAAATCTCCTCATGATTGATTTAAAAGGAAGGTGACTTTTTGCTGCCAGCTGAAGACCAAGGTTTCTCGACCAAAAGCCCTTTTTTTTACCCAAAACAGCTTAAATTTTGCATTTAACACATTTAGACTTCTTGTGGGGGATTATGAGTTAAAAAAAGGGCAGAGGAGAGGTTTAAAATCATGATTTCCAGATAAATGCAAGGAAAGTGATATCAACAAATGATATTTGTGACCTGGCATCTGGTTCCAAAAGCAGAGATAGATTAAATTAACCATACAAAAGCAACTGAGCATGTTTTAAAAATCTTCAAGAACAACTTTCAAACATTTTGTTTTAATATTTGTGATCTTAAACCAAAAAGGAGAAAATACTTAGTTTCGGGCATTTTTTGTTAGTTATTTGAACTCATGGTGATATAGAATAAAAAAAAAAAAATAAAATAAAAAATAAAAAAATAAGCACTGAAAAAAAAAAAAAAAAATAAATAAATAAAAAATAGACACTGGAAAAAAAAATAAAAATAAATAAAATATGAAAAAATTTAAAACTGAAGAAAGAAATTCAAAAATATTTTTTCAAATTCAAAATTTTAATGTAAAAAAAAAAAAAAAAAAACACAAAAAAAAACCAAACAAAAAAAAACAAACTATAGCAAAACATTATGTTAATTTAACTGAATTTTGTGTTGTAGGGACCCAAAATCCACTTAATGTAGGTCATTTTTTTAAAAAGAGTGTCATGTTAAACCCATCTATCACGTCTAACATTCATTATTACAGGATTTCAATGGCTTTCCTATGAAAAAGAATCAGATAAAGCAGCTATCCAGAAATGATTGCCTAAAAGTAAAGGATTAAACATGTGCGAATTTTGATTAAATTCAAATGATCATAACTTGACAAATAGAGTTGGGATAAAGACCAGTTCTGAAATCCTAAAAACTGTCAACATTCTTACAATATATACCAAAAATATCACTTGGTAAAAGTTCCAAAAATGCCAAATTGCTACAAAACTCATAAACCTGAAAACATATGCAGCAATACGATTTCTCTCACATCCTTAGGAGATAAAAGGAAAAAGAATCTATCTGTTTAAATCAATTTAATTACCAGAGTTTCTTAGGAATCTTGTCTCCAGTGCATCTTTTAAGTCAATTTTATGACCAGTGTTTTCAGGAACCCTGTCTCCAGCTTGCCTTTGAATAGGCAAGCATAAAATTTTGTAATTTTAGATCATAAAAGTAGAGTCCTTTGAAAAACTGACCACTCAAAAAGTTGAATGTGTGGTTTTCTTTTCCAGAACACAAGTGGACAGATAGGGGTGGTGAAACCCCAGCCGGCATCCATATGATGAGTAATCAGTTCACCTTCTCAAAGCCAAAGGAAAACATTGCTGATTTAGTGAGAAATCGTATTGTTTGCTATTTCCCAATCAGTGTCTTGAAAATCATTTGTTATTATTCTTTGTTGAATTCAATCATGGCCAAACCTGTGAATATAGTGAGTTGGGTATATATGCATGCACAGCCAACCTTGGATATCATCAGTTGTGCAGTGACGTGCGGAAGACATTGACAAACATGAGTTATGTTCTTAAATAGGTTTGTCAACTGAGCTCCTCGTCAGCATCTGTCCCTGTGGTGCAGCCACCTTAACAACATGGAATACAAGATCACTCCTCACTGGATCCAGTGATGTCTGGCTCTACCTGAATCACCTCTGAACAGCCAACCTTCAGAAATTGGGATATACCACTAATGAAGATCCCAACTGCCAATGTGGGCAATTACAAACTATTCTAGTTTGCTCCCAATCTTGAAGAATCATGCAAAATTAACAACCTTGAAACCTTACACCACAAGCAAGGCTCTGTATACAACACTGGATGGGTGTGGTGTAGTGAATCTAGAAGAAGAATCTTCTCCATAGTTCTATTTCATGTTCACTTTTTGGGGTTTTTTTTTTTTTTTATAACCATTTCTCTTCAAGACATAGATAATCATGATTTTCTTTTATTATCTATGAATGGCCATGCATTCTTGGGAAGGATTGTGGAATAGTTTCCCGTAACAATGTGGAACAAAAACTCTCAGCCCTACAGAATCCCTCCCAACTGGCTCCAGTGATGCTTTTGGCCCTACCTAAATTGCCTTCGAACAGATGTTGGCTGCTGTAGAAACAACCTTCAGAAATTGGGATATGCCACCAATGATGATTCCAACTGCCAATGTGGACAATTACAAATGATGGAGCATCTTCTAGTTTGCTCCCAATCTTGAAGAGTCATGCATACTTAACTTTGAAACCTTAATACCCAAGGCAAGGCTGTGTGTGTATCACTGGATACACCCAGCAACTTGATAAGATAGGCATGTCAGATCAAGGGTCTGACCAAGAAGCCATTTCCTACCTTAAAAATTTAATATTTGGTCAAATTTTCCTAAGTGAATGAAGCAGAGATCTTTTTTAACATCTCCTCATACTACAACATATCTATATCTCTGAGATGAGGTATTATGATTACTGGCATTATTTACATTATTCAGACCGTTATCCTCATCTACATTGCCATATTCACAACGTTTCGGCTGTTGTACACTCTGGCCTTCTTCAGGTGATTGGATCTCTGAGATGAGGTATTATGATTACTTGTATTACTTACATTATTTGGACCGTTATCCTCATCATTATCCTCATTGCCATATTAAGAACATTCCAGCTGTTGTATGCTCCAGTCTTCATCAAGTGATTGGAATTTTGAACCAAACCCTTGATTTTGTCCACCAGGGTAGATTGTTCTAGTTCCACATGCCCTGCCTCTTGTGGATGTCTCAGTTATACCCCTTTAACTCAATACTCCAAGTTTTGGTTCACCACTGCTGTGACCTGGTATTGACCTCACAAATCTTTGGGTCTAATCACTGGATCTAACCAACATCTTTATCCACTGAGCCATGTGGCATTGAACTAAAACAAGGACAAGCTACCCTGTGAATGAAATAAATGGCTTAGGTTGAAATTCCAATCACCTGAAGAAGGCTGGAGCATACAACAGCTGAAACATTCTTAATATGGCAATGAGGATAATGATGAGGATAACAGTCCAAATAATATAAATAATGCAAGTAATCCTAATACTTCATCTCAGAGATCCAATCACCAGAGGATGGGTGGAGTGTACAACAGGTGACACATTGTAAATATGGCAATGAAGATGAGGATAACAGTCAGAATAATGTAAATAATACAAGTAATCCTAATACCTCATCTCAGAGACCCAATCACCTGAAGAAGGCCAGAGCGTACAACAGCCGAAACGTTGTGAATATGGCAATGTAGATGAGGATAACAGTCTGAATAATGTAAATAATGCAAGTCCTCATTCTACAGTTGGTGGATATTTTTTGGTGGCAGGCATGTCTTACAATTCTTTTGTGAGCTGTTTAAAGCCAAAATATATTTTGGTTTGTAAGATTTTTTTGCAAGTGAATAATATACTAATAATGACTTTTTCCTGATACAAGTCCTACTATCTAATTCAATACTTCTTAAACCATGCGTCCCAAAGTGAAATGCTGAGGTCGCAAAAATTAAATTCAAACATTTGAATTTCAGTTAAAGAAAGCATGATGGAGCAATGGATCGCAGCTTGCATTGAGGAATGAGAGAGCCAAGTTTGAATTCCAGTCAAATCCATTACATACACTTACGTGCTATACCCTTGGGAAATGTATGAATCCTATTCTTCTCCCCCCAGCTATGGGTAAACAGCAGGACAGACTGGGTTTTATAGCCTTGGATGGCAACTGGTCTATCGCAGAAAAAAATCTGCTTCGTCAGTCATGTATCAAAAGATACATGATTGCCTAAGCATGCATCACGCATGGCACATAACTGAATGAAGTGAATGTTATTTCATAAATGCACAATGCAAGCACTATGATAATAAAACGTGTGTGCAGCACTGTTGTGACTAGTGCAGTGACAACATATGTATTTTCAGTGTAATTGCTTAACACTTGCCTAAGCATGTATCACGCATGGCACATAACTGACTGATAGCAATTTGATGATCCATGTTCTGATTTGATAAGTGCAATGTTCAGTCATATTTTCTCTAAAATATTGCCATTTTTTGAAGGTCCTTCTAGGGTCCATGGGTCAGCAAGGGGCTGAAATGTGTTCAAATAATTTTTTTTTTTGTGTCTATATGATAGATATAATCAAATAAACTTACTTCATGGAAGTCTTGACTACCTTGAAAAGATCATTGATCCCTATTGGGAAAATGTTTAAAATTCCAAAAATTTTGAAATTGGACCCCAACTGTTTCTTTTCCCCTTTTGTTTCTGTCAACTTTGTTCCAATTTGGGATTTTCAGTCAAATTTACCCTAAAATATTGCCATTTTTGAATCCTGACAGACCAGGTTTTATAGCCTTGGATTGTATGTAACTGGTCTACTGCAGAAAGAAATGGCAACCTACTGCAGAAAAAAAATCTGCCTCGTCAGTCATGTATCAAAAGATACATGATTGCCTAAGCATGCATCACACATGGCACATAACTGAATGAAGTGAATGTTATTTCATAAATGCACAATGCAAGCACTACAATAATAAAACGTGTGTGCAGCACTATTGTGACTAGTGCAGTGACAACGTATGTATTTTCATCGTAATTGCTTAACACTTGGGGTTACAAAAAAACTTATGGTGAAAAATGGGGTCATGAATGAAAAAAGTTTAAGAAGCGCTGATTTAACTGATAACTGGGGGAAGAGAAAGTTTTGTACTTTTCTCAAAAGTATTAGTAACCAAACTGACTGAAATTAGGAATTAGTTCTCTAATTCTCATTATATATATATATATATATATATATATATATATATATATACACACACACACACACAAATATACATGATAATTGTTGTAATAGACTTTCCATTATGGTACCTAGACTTTAAAAATTCAAGTGCAACACTAAATTGGTGGCAAGTCATCATTTTACATTTTAAATGGCTAGATGTAACCATAAGTTTTATGCTAAATGTTTCTTGTATCACAATTCTCACTTGTGGAACTCTTCCGACTTCTTGCTTCCCAGTCAATTTTTCTGTTGCCATAGCAGGATATGACAACACAACTATAAAATCCAAACAAATTCCAATTCAGAGATCAGAGTCACCATCAGTGGCAGGATAAACTTTTCTGCACAACAAATGAAGTCACATAGAGAGTGATAAAGGTTAATAGTAGTTTTTTTTTCTCATATTCTTGCGTCCTAGTGGATTTATTGCCTTGCTTGGGGTGAAATGATTAAAATAAAATTTCACACACACAGCATACATAAATATATAAAGAAAATGACTCCTAATTCACCTACAGTGACTCACTCAATCATACATACACATACTTTAAAAAAAAAAAAAAATAAATAAATAAAATCATACATACACACATACACTTTCTTTTTAAATTTCTGTGATAAAGAGTTATTTACATTCAGACTATTATCCTCTTTGTTGTTGTTGTTATCATAACAACGATGAGGACATTAATCCAAATATACATAAACACTTGTAAAAAAACTTCTGCAAATCCCACAGAATACAAATTTTTAGAGAACATAAATAAAAATGAATGCATTCCCATTTCAAGACCAACCACAGTTGAGTCATTGTAAACTCCACAATCCTTTCATTAGCAGCATAGTATGTCCTTCACTAAGGCTATAGTTTTTTTTAATTCAGAATTGTCCTTCTCCTAGACTGGTTGCCACACAAGGCTACAGGACCTAGTCTGTCCTGCTATTTACTCATAGCTGCGAGGGAGCAGAAGAGATGGATTCATACCCTTACCAAGGGTATTTACATGTAAGCAAATATAATAAACTCCACTGGGATTCGAACTCAGCTCTTCAATTCCTCAATCCGAGCCACTATCCATTACTGCAGGGTGCCTCCATTTAAAAAATTCATTTTTTATACACCAACATCTGTATATAACATGTATAACTTAATATGTATATAGATTCTACCACACATTGTGAATTAAAAAAAAAAAAATTCTATTCTTCAAAGGTTATTTTTTTTGCAACTCCCTCATGTACTTAAGCAGAATCTATAAATTCAAAGAAAACCCTTGCTATACATGTTTTTATTATTTGTCTACTAGTTAATAATAAAAATTAATTAATCAGTGCACTTGGCCAATACCGAGAGGTGATTTTCTAAGTGTAGCTTAGATGTGGCACAAGACCGAAATTATTGGACACCCAGTGAGGATCGAACTCACTACTCAGTTGTAATTGTTCTAGCAGGACAAGCCTGCTAACCATTACGCCACGTTGAGGTGCCCTTGGCCAATACTGAAAGAGTACTGATTAAAAAAAAAAAAAAAATCAAATTATTTATGTTATTGTCTGCTCCTTATTAGAAATAACATTAAAATAAAATTAAAAATTAATAAAAGAGCCTAAAAATATAAAAATAAAAAAAAGGAAAAACGGCACTAAAAAAAAAAAAAAAAAAAAAAAAAAAAAAAAAAAATAGACACCGGAAAAAATAAAAATAAATATAAAAATTTAAAACTGAAGAAAAAAAAATTTAAAAATAATTTTTCAAATTCAAAATTTTTTAATTTAAAAAAAAAGAAAATAAAAAAAATAAAGCTTTATAGAAAAATTTAAATTAAAGTTTAAATATCAAAAAAAAATATATATAGTTTTAAAATCAATAAATCGAGTTAATTTTTTTTAATTAAAAATAAAAAAAAATCTTCCCCACCCACCAATCTTGACTGATATTTATTTTCCTTCATTCAAGATCCGTGAGTAGTATTTCCACGCCTCCCACCCAGCGACCGACTGCATAGATGATAAATCTTTCAAGTAGGCCAACCATGTAGGTTCAGACAAATAAATGCCTACTCAATAAAAAGGTCACTTCGCCATGGAGCAAGACGTTTTAGTAGACGTCAAACAGAATAATTACTATTGTAGTTAGTACTATTTTCACTGAATGACCCACATTTGTGTCCTTGTGCCAGACAACGCAGTAGTGAAATACAAAATATAGTGTTTACTGTTTAGCAAGCTAGTGTTACAGACAATACCTAGTACAGCGACTTCCATGCTCACCGAGTGCCCGACACTTGTGTCAGGACAATCCCCACAAACAAATGAGCTAAGTCAAAAAAAAAAAAAAAAAAAAGAGGGGGGTAATGCGTCCGCCACTATTGCCTGACTGTTGCTGCCACACACATACACGCAGTGCATTTCATTTTTTTTTTTAAGGTGTTCATATCTGTCTCCATCCAGTAAGTACACGCAAACGGCAAACCTCTTGTCTTCTTTACATATCCATCTTTCTCTGTAGTCTGTCTACTAGTGAATAAATACATTCACTTATCTGTTCTCTTGAGACCAGCTACAACAAGCATTCTATGAAATTAGTATTTTTTAAAAGGAAATGACCAAAAATTATTAAATTATTATTTTTAGACAATAAAAAAAATAATTTGAAACATCAGAAATGAGTAATAATATTGTTTTGTAAATTTTTTTTTAAGGGAATTTTTTTTTTCGCCTATAATTTTTTTTCAGCCTACATCTCTAAATTGTCTGTCAGTCAATCCTGGTAACTTATTCCCCCAACCTTTTTTTTTTTTTTTTTTTTTTTACGAAGACTTTTTAGACATTTTTACAGCTTAGCATATATTAGGGTTCAGCAACATCTTTTTTCCATGACACTGAATGAATAAAAATAAATAAAAAATAAAATTAAAAATGATGACGCAAAGTAAAGAGTACTCAAAGGGCACCTCGATGTGTAAAATGGTTAGTAAATTTGCTTTAGATCAAATTAACGACTGAATATAGTGAGTTCGATCCTCACTGAGTGACCCACACTTGCAGCCTAGTGTCACATCTCTCTCTCTCTAAACTAAGGAAGCTTAAAATCTAAGAAGTAACAACTCAACAGTAGATGCTTTTTTTACTAACTTACTAATTCAGCTTTAACGCTGAAAATAAAAACGTTTTTATTTTCTTGTGATGGATGGTTACAAGCGAGAGGGGAGATAGGGTGTGCTTATTTTATTAACACACACACGCATATATATATATATATATATATATATATTAGATAGAATGTGTGTCTGCTGAGTGAATGAATCCTCCCACCACCAGTAACAACTAACAGAAATATTTAAAAGAGGATATAGGCTTATTAGTTATTATTATTATTTATTATTATTAAATTAATTGTCCCCACTTTTTCTTTTCTTTCTTTTAAATGCATAACCAAAAATCAAATCATAACGGAATTTTTATTTCCAAAACAGAAAATTCTTCGTTTTATTATTGGTGGGAGAAATCTTTTTATGATGATGACAATGAACAAACACTGCAACTCTTAAATAATGAGAGTACCTGAGATTGACAAGTCCTCACGACTCATTCGTTTTATTTTATTATGGATGACCAGTCGTGCTATTATTAACAAGTCCCCCCACACACACACTCCCATTTAAAAATCTTTAGTTTCGCTATTTCGTCCCTTTTTCTTCATGTGGTTTTGTGAACATGTCACCAAATTGATCACTCACAGACAATCATTATTTAATGTTCCTGCAAATATTTAAAATATACTCCATTCATTAGTTGTTTTTTTTTTGTTTTTTTTTTTAATAATTAATAATAATAAAAAACTATAATTAGGAGGGGGTCAGACATTTCATTACAAATTCTCAAGCTTAAATTAAGCATGTTTTATTTTTTTAAATATTTAGTCTTTTTAGTTGTATATACATACCTCACTAGAGTACACATGCTCTGAAGAGGAAGGCCTTTAACTTACAAATCTTTGAATTTAAACATGGAGAAGGCTTTATATGGAAGATTTGTGAATAATTTAACAAACTAAGTAAATATAAATATAAAATTATGATGTATTGCGTAAAAAAAGAAAGAAATATAAATAAATACATAAATAATACATCTTTCTAATGTGAATTTTTATTGGGTGTTTTTCTAAATTTTGACTAGTTGAATAGAAACCACTCTCTCAGACTTTTAAAAAGTAAATACATATTGATGATATTGATCCATCAAGTGCAAGTAAATTTTATATAATTGAATCGACATAATAAAATAAATAAATAAATTATCCTCCCACGATTATTAAAATTCTTTAATTTCAACAAAGTGAATTTTTACTAGTCACAATAATACACACACATTCATTCATTAATGAAATTATTTTATTTGAAAATAAAAGGATTTTTTTTTAAGAAAAAAAAAAAGAAACATTCAATTATTTTATACACCCACAGGGCGGGCACTAAGCCTTCTACGAAGTGAAGAGTCACTGTTAGTGTTAGTGTCTTACTAATTAATAATATTATTTAAAATTTTAAAAATTACAGCGTGAATAAAAGACATGAAGAAGCGATATGGCTTCTTGTAACGTTTTTAAAAGACAAACTCTAGCCAAAAAAAAACTATATTTCAGGAAAATTAATTGCCGACATAAAAACGACAAGCAACGAATATTCTGTTTAAATAAATGCACTAAATAAAATAAACCCCATCAATCCTTTTTCCTAAGGATAGCAGGTTTTTTCCCCTTTAAAATCAAGAGGACAAGCAACAATTAGTAGTGAATGAAACGGCAAACCCAGTGTAATCAATGATTGCCAATCATTTTCAAGTTAAAAATCGTAGTTGTAGTTATAAGAGTAAGACTGACAACCATATATATATATATAAAGGTATTATTATTATTATTATTATTATTATTATTATTAAGAATTAAAAGGAAGAGAAGAAAATTGATATGTTGTTGCTGTGTCAGTGTTCTTGAGGGTGAGAGCGACTGAATGAATGAAACGAAAATTGATCGGGTGAGGAAATCGGGTTTCGTTTTTTTGTTTTTTTGTTTTTTGTGGGAAGAGGATCTGAGTCCGTTTTTTTTTTAAGCAAAAACCAGGAAGAAGACCCTTTCTTTGAAAACAAGGAAATCAAATAAATAAATTAGATCAACTTTCTTGAAAGCGTTGTCATTATTTAGAAAAGAAAAAAAAAAGAATTAGAATTTATTTGTTGATGGTATCCGTTGGTAGTGTTGTACACACAGAAAAAAAATATATCACATTCATTTTTTAAACAAGATGATTACATTGCTCAACAACTGAGTCTTGTAATTAAATAAGTTTAAAATAAATTTCGTCCTTTTATCGATCAATCAATAGATCGATAGATAGATCAATGAGTTTATATATTTTATAATAATCATTTTTTTTTTATTTTAATTACTTACCTTGAACAATTCGTATACCACCAGAATCCGAACAAGGACCCAACAGCAAAAGTAGTAAGACCAAGACAAGTGAAGAAGGTGGGACCAAAAAAGATGAGGGACAGTTTGTAGAGTGGGTCCCCCGACTTCTGGCCCCTACAGGCCACTCCAACAACATCATCTGCAGTAAAAATTACAATAGCAGCAGCAAGACACTAGACCACATAAATGACCACACAACTGACCATTGTGAGCCATCCGTCCGTTTTTAAGTGGTGATTATCTCTGGGGGAAAGGAAAAATAAAAATGGGGATAAACGGTCTGGGAAGGGGGACTTGTGTGTTTAAAAAAGAAGAGAGAGATTCCTTCAAACGATGCCTTCGATCTCATCCATGGCTCGACTAAAGGCCTCCGCCTTCTTCTTTTTTTTCTTTACACAACAACAGCTTTCGTTGTCGTCTTCTTCGTCGTCCTCCGGCCGCGATAGTGACATCCAGACGATGATAATAAGAGTAAAATCCGAAATGTTTACGGGTTTTGTTTTGTTTCGCGGGTTTTAAAATGGAGTAGATCAAAGGAGAAAGGAAGCCTTGATGTTTTCGTTTAAAAAAAAAGAAAAGAAAAACAGAAAACGAAACAAAACAAAACGAGGTACGCGAGGTAAAGTCTTTCTTAGTCGGCCCGACCTCCTTCCTCTTAATGTGTTGTGTAGCGGCCGCGCACCAGAGCATGCGCGTGTGTGCCCGCTTTCACCTTCTCCCTTTGTTACTTTCACTCTATCTATTTAATCCTCTCCCCCTCCTTCTAGCTATCCATTTTCTCTCCTTTCCTTCTCTCTACCTTTATCGGTTTTCCCCTCTCTTTGCATTTCATTTGCTTTATTTAACTTTACTACCGTCTCTTTTTTTTTATTATTCGTCTTCCTTTTTCACTTTCTTCACTCCTCCCCATTTTAATTTCATTCATCTTTTTTTATTGCATTTATTTTTATCTCTTTCATTTTATCTCTATATCTGCCTATCCCTCTCTTTCTCTCTCTCCCCCCCTCTCTCTCTCTCTCTCTCTCTCAGAGATATGGTATCTCCTGAGGAGATTGTATTTCTATTTTCTCACTATCGTCTTCCCCGAATCATCTTTGATCATTTCTTTGTCTTTTTCTCCTTCTCACCTGTCACGCTCTCTTTTTTTCTGCCTGTCTGTCTGTCTGTTTGTCTGTCTCATTTCCTCTTTCTTCGACCCTCTTTCTTTATTTACCCTCTCTCTGTTTCGGAATGTTCTTTCTTTTCTGTTTTTTTTTTTTTTCTCGCTCTCTTCTCCTCGACTCTGACACTCAGTCTTTCTCAAAGGTATCATTCATCTCTCTTTCAATGATTCCATGTATTTTCTCTTTACTTACTTTATTTTCTTCCTCCTTTCCCTTCCCACTCTTTGTTTTACCCACTCTTTTTCTTTTCCTTCCCCCTTTCTCATTCTGTTCACCACCCACCGTTTACCATCCCACTACTTTTCTTCCTCATCCTCTTCCAGTTTACATTACAATATCTTTTCCTTTCTTTCTTTCTCATAATTTACTCTTCCTCTTTTTCCATTTCTCTTTGTTATCTTTTATCCTATCTTTCTCTACCCACTCTCTTTAATTTACTCTCTTTTCTTCCTTCATTTCAATTGAATATCTATTTATCTTCCTCTTTTCTTTCCTTTCTTTCCTTCTCACTAAAAAGGTTTCAGAAGCATTACATTATCGAAGTAGCAGAAATAGTAGCGGCTGTAGTGGTACCAGTTGTAGTATGAGTTATGGCAGTAGAGTTGCAGTGGAATTGCAGCGGTAGTGGTAGAAGTAGTATTGCAGCAGGATTACAGTGGTATCTCCAAATATATTTTCTCCAGTAACAAGTAATAATTACTATGGAAATTAAGGATTTTTCAAACCTTATCATTTTTTTTCCTCAGATGCTATATTCAGTGACAGCAAGTGAACGTTACTTTACTTCAACCATTTTTCTTTCATTCATTTTCCTATCATTTTTTGATCTATCTATCTATCTATCTATCTATCTATCTATCTATCTATCTATCTATCTATCTATCTATCTATCTATCTATCTACTTCAGGCTGTTCATTATCTATCTATCTATCTATCTATCTATCTATCTATCTATCTATCTATCTATCTTATTCATTTTTCTCCCGTTTTCCATTTCTCTTTCTTTCTTTTTTTTGTGATACAATTATTTATCCTTTCTCTATTTTCCAAAATAATATTGTTTTTTTCCAAATTTTTCTTTTACAACTTTTTGCTTCTTTTTATACTTTTTTATTCATTCTGTTGTCATATTCTTTCTTTCTTTTTCCATTGATTTTTCTCATATGCCACCTACACGTCTTTCTTTCCACTTATTTTTCTCATCACTACTTTTTCTTCTATTTCTGTTGTCTGTTTCTTTCTTTCTTTCTTTCTTTTTTTCTTTCTTTCTTTCTTTCTTTCTTTCTTTCTTTCCATTTATTTTTCTCATATTCTATCTAGACTTTCATTTTCTTTCTTTCTTTCTTTCTTTCTTTCTTTCTTTCTTTCTTTCTTTCTTTCTTTCTTTCTTTCTTTCACACTCCCTACATTTTCTTATCTTCTTCATCTTTTTGTCCATTTAATTTTGAATAATTCTTTCTTTCTTTCTTTCTGTCTTTCTTTCTTTCTTTCTTTTCTTTCTTTCAATTTTCATTTTAAACATCAGATCTTGGGAGAGACACTTTCAGAGAAAAAAATGAAGGAATTGGTCAGTGTGACAACAGTAGGACTGCAGTAGATCGAGCAAAAGTGCATGTGCACTATAGTCCTTGCACCAAGTTAGTTAATGAGTAAAAAATACAAATGACTAATTGTAAATTACCTTAATGACGATCAGAACATCATTACAGCTCTGAAAATCTCAAATATTTACCTGTAAATTTATTTCATGTAAGAATATCTACCTGTGTATGTGTGTATGTGCATGCACCAATGTGTGTGTGTGCACACATCTGTTGATGCTTAATGAACTGGACTTAGTTTCGCCCAAGGTTATATGTGTGAGTAGTACCCAATGAGGATTGAAATCATAAGTTATCATGATTTAATAAAGTAACTTCTAAACCATTATATTAATGATGGACACTCATATATATGCAATTGCTAATTTTAAAACAATATACAGGGTGTGAGCGATAAATTATCATCTAAATTATACAAAAATAAAAATAACACTAACATCTTATTTTAACAGATATATACACCAAAATTACACAAAAATATATTGAAATACTAAAGAGTAAATTTATTCAATAAAATTACTCTTGGCTTCAACCGCTCTTGGCTCCAGAAAACTTCAACCGCTCTTGGCTCCAGAAAACTTCAGAATTTCTTGCAACTCTTCTGGATGGTTTCCTTGTTTAAGTTGGTGAATGCTGCCATAATCCTTAACTTCAGTTCATTTTTGGTATTACAATATATTTTGTTGGTCTTTCGCTCAATTGCGCCCCACACATAATAATCAAGGGTGTTGCAGTCTGTTGTGTTAGGTGGCAGGATATAAGGAGTGATGTGGTTGCAGAAATTGTTTGAAAGCCATGACTGGGTTCTCCTGTTTGTGTGGCATGGTTCAGAATCCTGTTGCCAGACATAGGGTCTTCCAGCAGACACCCTCTTGATCCAAAGTTGCACTACCTCCTCAAGGCACTTGTAGTCTCCATGTTGAGTATGAGGCTCTGTGGGAAGATGAATGGAGGTATAATATTGCCATCACTAGTGATCACTACACACACCTTCATAATCACCACTAGACTCTGCACTGTCCACAGATTGACACTCAGTCATGCTGAATGGTAATACTGGAGTTTCTGGTGCGAACAACAATACAATGTGATGTTGCCAAATTTCTGAAATTTGAGCTTTGCTAAACTGGAAGTTCTTTGTGGCTGAATGGTTGTAGTGTATCAGGCTAAATGGCAATTCTGTAGAGGATACAGGTTCAATTCCTTTCAGAGGACGCATATTTTCTACAAAATTTCTTAAATATTCAGGTCAATAGATTTAATTATTACTCTTTAATTTAAAAGCATAGCATTTACGGAAATAAGTGCATCCATAAAAATATATAAACAGAAAATATATTAAAATAGGTACTTTCAAATATAAATGCTACAATTATAGGTCGTCATTCACGCTAGTAAGTCTTAGGTGCTCTACCAAACTAGCTGACCATGTGTGGAATTTAAAAGAAAAAACAACAAGGATCCGATTGTAAGCTGGAAAAATTTAAAAAAGACAAAGCCTTATAACAACTACAATAATATTTGCAACTTCAGCCAACAGGAAAAATTAGTAATAATGACATTTCTGGAACCAAAGAACCATTTGAACCAGAAATTCGGAGTCATGAGTCCTTGCATACATACTAAAAAATTCCTCTTAAGCATATATTTGGCAGGTTAAAAAAAAATGTATATTTCAATTACCATCATCCACACTGATTCATTTATAATATCCTTCTTTCCCCCTTCTTACTTTTTAAGAATAAATCATTGAGAGGTCAATTGATAAAAATCACCTGAGTATACTGTAGGGTTGAAACCAAAGTAGCGAATTTCCTGATCTCCTAATTTTTAAAGTATACATATATATATATATATATATATATATATATATATATATATATATATATATATATATATATGTGAGGCACGGGAGTAATGGATAGCAGCTTGGTTTGAGGAATCAGAGAGCAGAGTTTGAAATCCAGTCAAATACAGTTACATTCACTTGTGTGCTAATACCCTTGGGAAAGGTGTAAATTCTCTTCTTCTCCTCCAGATATGGGTAAATAGCAGGACAGCCTTGGATGGCAACTGGTCATGTTTATGTTATAATTTTCGAATAAATAATTATATATATATTTCATTGGAGATAGATTTTACTTAAATGAACGATTAATTAGCTTATCTTCATACCCTGTTTGCTGGCAAATGCTGCTGGTGGCGCCAGGGGTGGCAGTCCCGCCATAGCCACCGAAACCGTGATATCACCCCTGGTCGGCGGCTGATGAAGACAGGGTATCGCACGTGCCAACACACGTTGTATGTTAAAAATATATATATATATATATATATATATCCTCAGGGAATGCAGGTTTGAATATTGCTTGAGAGCACATACTTTTCTAATAAGATTTGTCAAATATTTAGACCAGCAGATGATAATGAATAAATGTACTATTTAAAAAATAAACAGAGCATCTGCTCAAATATTGGTATCCACTAAGAAGTAATAAAATATATATATTATATGTATTTAGACAGTAGATGTTCTTTAACCCTTTAAGCTCTGCATTCCCGAATAATTTAAAAGACTTCTGCCTGAGCTCCTGAGTCAAAATTTGCAAATAATTGGTATGTGATGTTTCACAGTAGATATAAAAATAGTTCCATTTGTTTATCCACTATTCAACTGGTAGCTGAGCATTGAGTCATTTTTCTCTACAAGTGTTCAACCGATGACTGGGCATTATGTCATTTTTATCTACCAATGCTAAAACAGTGGCCAGGACTCAGTGTTAAAGCAAATACTATTAAAAACAACATGTCAATTAATTTTACTGGGCTACTTTTCCAAATTACAAATCCTTCTTAAGTAGGAAATACCATCAGAAATTGTTGAAAATTCATTTCAGAAGAAAAGTACTGGAAATATGGTCCAAGCTTTTGATTTTAAGTCATCATCGTCGTACTAGTGAGTGTTAATAAATCTTGTGATGTAGGCAAAGAGTGTTGTCATGTAAGTGAGGTGTGACATGTAGATTTTTTATATACAGTGGGGGGAAATAAATATTCGTACACTTGAAAAATTGTATTTTTATAAATGTAAAAGCCTTAAATAAAACAAATCTCGGCACATTTTATGTATAAAGACACATACTATTAAAAAATAATAAGTTTAATTAATTCTTATTCTAACAGAAATTAATGCATTTTTTTAATTCTAACTGGTGAAAAAAGTATTCGTACAAATCAATTATTAGACTAAAATAATCAATTAATTATGAAAAAAGTATATTCTAGAATGTTCCAGTAATGTAATCAGTAATTATAGTTAACGCTATTAGCCATTATCAGAGCATTCTGCAATTTCTAGTCTTATGAGAAGGTTCTAATAATGCCTAAAGGTAAAGAATTGACTATTTCACAAAAACAACACATTTTGTCTCTTTGGAAAGATGGGAACAGTTACAGAACGATTTCTAACAACATGAATATTCCTTTTACTACAATTGCTTTGTTCATTGCAAGGTTTAAAACTTGTAACAGCGTCGAAAACCAAAGACGAACAGGTGTTTCGAGGAAGATTTCTCTAAGATCAGCAAGGATATTAGGACGCCAGATCTAACAAAATCCACAGGTTACCTGAGAAGAGCTGCAGGAACATCTGCATGCATTAGGGATTAAAGTTACCAAGCGTACAATAAGTAATGAACTAAACAAAAACAGTCTGAAAGCACACATCCCAAGGAAGACTCCACTCCTCTTGAAACAACACAGAGATGCTAGGCTAAAATTCGTTAGAGAGCATAAGGATAAAGAATATTCATTTTGGGAAAAAGTACTATGGACAGATGAAACTAAAATAGAGTTGTTTGGTCATAATTATCGAAATCATGTGTGGAGGAAGGACGGTGAAGCCTACTGACCAAAGAACACGTTGCCAACTGTAAAGTTTGGTGGTGGCAGTATCATGATATGGGGCTGTTTTTCAGCAAAAGGTGTTCGCAGAATATCAATAATAGATGGCAAGATGAATGCCGAAAGATGTCAGAAAATCCTGCAAGATAATTTAATGCGTTCTGTTGAGAGACTTCGTCTACCTCCTGATTGGGTTTTCCAACTGGATAATGATCCTTAGCATACCGCTAGATCTACAAGGAAATGGTTAGCTGAAAGTAACGTTGATGTCTTGCAATGGCCAAGTCAGTCCCCAGACTTGAACCCAATTGAGAATTTATGGCAATATTTGAAAATTCAAATTGGGAAAAGAGCACCAACAAATATCAAGAATTTGAAGACAATATGCCAAGAAGAATGGGACAAAATACCACTCAATTGTGTGCAAATCATTAGTTGAGACATACAGGAATAGACTGGTAGCTTTTGAACTCAATAAAGGATATCCCACAAAGTATTAAATTAAGTTAATATGCTTTTTTTGTTTTGTACAAATACTTTTTTCATCAGTTAAAATGAAAAAAATGCATTAATTTCTGTTAAAATAAGAATTAATTAAGTTTATTACTATTTTTTAATAAAATGTACCTTTACACATAAAATGTATCAAAATTTGTTTTGGTTAAGGCTTTTACATTTATAAAATACAATTTTTTATGTGTACGAATATTTATTTCCCCCCACTGTACATACAAAGATACGGGCTCAAGTTATACATGGTTATATTTATTGATGGTGTTGTGGACATATGCTGATCATGTTTTAGGTCGGAAAACATGTGTCTCCTGGTATATTTATCCCACAACAAAAATGGTGGGCTCAGAATGTGAGTCTGGGTAATAATGAACAAAGTAATAACAAAAGTATATATATAAACAAATGATAAGTATGTATTAACAAAACAAGGGTATACATAGACAAGCAAAGATTGTTGTGTGTTACTGAACAATGAATATGAGAGAAGAAAACATTTAAACTAGTGAAGGTGTTTGTGTCACAGTAAGTGTACCAAGCATGCGTGATAGACACATGTGTATATATGCATGAGTGTGAAAGAGTTCAAAATTCAACAGAGGACCAAGGGAAGTGAACATGCCTCAGCGGCAGTGTTCTTGTCTATATGCAACTACATCTGAAAGCTAAAGAAAAATAATGGAAAGAGAGAGAGGCCAAAATGTTGCTGTCTATTTATAGGCAGCGACATTTTGGCCTCTCTCTTTCCATTATTCAAATGTCACTGTCTATTTATAGGCTTAGGGAGCATACCCTAGTCGTGTTTATTTAGGAAAGTAAATGGGGTAACTCCACAATGGTTGTTTTTGTTATATGAGTATTGCTTCAAAGATCATGAGTCTGCTAGTATTTTGGTATTGTGTGTATCTGTTTAATGTTACTATAATCCTTATGCTGTTTATTAATGTTTTGTCTGATGGTACCATGGTCTGATAGGTGGCAAGCGAATCTCCTTGAAAGTGTGAACTTTGCACAATTTCTGACTAGGTATCCTTCTTGTCTGAGAAAGTTTATTTGTAATTTGGAAAAGTCAATCATCAAAACTAATCAACACAAAATGTCTGTTGTTTTTAAATATATATATATATATATATATATATATATATATATACTTCTGTGCCCCGGATTACTCTTCTTTTGACCTTGTTTCTGTTTAAAGTTTCTGTTTTTTAATTCTTTTACACCCATTAATCCCATTGTGTCTTAGTGGCTTTATTGCCTTACTTGGGATGAAGTTGATCAAAAAAGAAAAAAATATGCAAGACTCTTCTAAATGAATTAAGTTCTCTTGGTCACTGGTGTGTTTGTTTAAAAATAAATATGGTAAAATTTGGCTTCCTCTCTACCATGCGCCAATAGCTTTGGGGTAGATTCTCTGACTGAAGCCAAATCAGCCGGGTTTCAACCCCAGCTTGAAGCAATCGAATGTCTTGGCACATTCATGAGCTGTGATACAGTGTGAAACAGTCTGTCTGTGGATGACTGTATATATGTATATATATATATACACACCCTTTATTCTACATTCAACACCATCACTTGATAAGACACCAGAAGTGTTGAAACAAAATGGCTATTTTTGTAGGGATTTTATAACATGTTTATGTTATAATTTTCGAATAAATTATATTTGCTCTACTCTGTATTGAGCACTTTTAAGAATAGTATTTTTTGGTTATTGGAATTTATTCCTATACTTGGATATATATATATTTAAGACATTTTTTATGTTTATACATTCTTTTTACAAATATTTAAGTGAATGCTCTGTTTATAATAAACAGTATTGATAACATTTACCAGCCTGAACATCCGAGAAATTTTCATAGAAAATATGCGTCCTCCAACAGGAATCGAACCTGTATCCTATATAGAACTGCCATACAGCCCAACGTGCCTTTATTATTATTTATTTAAAAATTTGGAATCATATTTTTAAATAAATAATTATATTTATGCTCTACTTTTGTATCGAGCACTATTTTTTAAAAATAATAACTAAAATACTAAGGGACTTTGGATTATTTACCTAACCAGT
>CAHIKZ030005630.1:910000-920000 GCA_903632075.3 Acanthosepion pharaonis | reverse complement strand
GAAATATATATGTTTCCTTGGAAACACACCATGTATATCTATTTAAAGTAGATTAATAAGAAACATTAAAGATGTTTTTGTTTGGATACTTGGTCATTTCAGTTCACTGAACCTGAGCTTTATAAACTGAAGAAGAATTGTTCGATCAATTTTTTGAGAAAAATATGTTACTTTATGTAATGCATACTTATACTATAGGCCAGACATTTCGGGGCCACACTCTGGATCACGAAGAATCCCCTAAAAATTGAAAGGTTGCGTACCTTTTTCAAAACAAATTTACTGGATCACTTCAAGGGTTTTATCATAAGCTCAATAATAGTCGTAACAAAATGAATCCATTGCTATGTAAAGTTTCCTTAAAATTTTGCCTAACTTACCTTGCTGACTGATATAGGACTGATTTTATGGCAGGCAGATTTTAAATTTTGGGTAACCCTCTTTCTAAAGGATGCCATGCACTAATGGGTTAAATAGTTATTTCAACTTAGTAGGAGTTGATTAAACCAAAGAAGTCATGAAACTTACTAATTCTTAAATCCAGAGGGTGGTCCTCAAACTTGTGGCCTGTAGCGTACCTACTTTATCAACCACAGTCACAATTATAGAGTCCGCATCCTCAACCTGATTTATTAGAAACTCCATATTCTTTTCCAGAGTTACATTCAGGGTTCTTCCACTTCTAGACTGGTTGCCAACCATAGCTAGAAAGACCAGTCTACCCAGCTATTTAACCCAAAGCTGGAGAGAGAAGCAATGGCTCCATTTCTTCTAAGTGTATGTAAGGAACTCAGCAGATCTTTGAACTCATCAATGTTTTTATTTCAAAGCCATGAAGCAGGCTTATGGTAATATTATATTGAAACACCAGTGCTCATACAATCACTGTAGTTAAGCAACATTGAGCCTGGTTAGTATTTAGATAAGTGACTGCTTGGGAATAACAGGTGCTATAAGCTTGGATGTATGGGTGGTGTAATGAATAACGGCTTGGAATTGGAAATTGGAAATGCAATGTCAATCTTTATCTACTGTCCTCCTAATTATCCTTTCCTCTTCCTGCTCATTATTAATATTTCTGTTCCTAATTCTTTCACATCCTGTAACCCCTTGTGTCTTAGTGGCTTGTCTGCCTTGCATGGGGTGAAACCGATTTAAAAAAATAATAATATAATGTAGATTAATAAGAGATATTTTTTTCTTTTAGCTTTAGTTTACAAACTTTGAGCTTCATAAGCTGAAGATAAATTGTTAATGTCATTTGATTGAGTAAAGCATATTTTTTTCTATAATGCATACCTATTTTTCTTGGAGCAAAATTTGATTTAAATTAAAACAATGTGTAAAAGATTAATTGATATCATGCTAAGAGGTAATCGGACATAAGTGAAATTGGAAATCTAAAAATATACTTGGAGCCATTAAAAAAAATATTGAATACATTTATAGATTCAATTTCTTCCTCCCTCTCTCTCTCTTTCTCTCTCTCTCTCTCGCAGTACCCCTTGTGTCTTAGTGACTTTATTACCTTGGTTTGAGTGAAATGATTAAAACAAAAATACAAAATGTATAGAATTACACAAAATATCAAAGATTATAAAATTTAAATTGAAAATTAAGCGTTCATGATATTTTTTTATATAAGATTGTAACAGATGTTTGTTTTATTTCTGTTATGGTCCAATATCTTCGCACCACATTTATGGTCCAAGGTTAGAACCAAGGAAGAACAACACAAACACAAGAGTAGAATAACAAAGATATATTACAACAGAAATATAGTACAAGAAGTTGAAGTTGTTAGTAATGACTGTCCGTCTGGTTTAGAGGGAACTAATATTGTCTCGACTCATTACACCATTCATTCGGTATTTAGCCAATCCCCCCCCACGAGGGTTGCATGTGGCACAAGGCCGAGTTTAACATGGGTTTCCCGAGCATGTAGGCTCGTCTAAAAATATACCCTTTGAACCCGCCTAGACGGGTTTAGGGCCTGTCTACCTCCCCAGACGAAACCCTACCCTTCGGCAAAGCCCCGTCCGGGTTCCTCTCTGCCAAAGCAGAGAGTTCAACAGTCATGAACTGGTGCTGGTTACACCATTCATTCATTATACCTCTTGAGAGGCACAGTATTTATAGTGTCAGGAAGAGTCCATTATCGTTACAGGTAAGTTCCCATAACAATTTCTTTACCCATCAGATAGATAAGGCTACACTAATAAAATTATTATTAATCTGAATAAGTTCCATCTCAGGTTGAAACATGTTACATAGGATTTTTTCCCATTTTGGCATTGAATTACCCACTATTACTTTGATATATATATATATATATATATATATATATATATATATATATATATATATATATATATCATATCTTCAATACCATCTTTTATAAGATTGTCTGACTTAAAAGGTGCATTTCCAAATAATATGCATCTATTATTGAAAATCTTCATTCTTTTCTATATAAGTACATATACATTTACATGGATTATTTTTGTAGTTTCAAAAAATACAAGAGCTAGCGGAAAGAAAACCAAGTATGACATCTCAGTTGTATGAACTGATGCACATTGTTGGTTGTGCCATTTTCGGGTATTTTGAAAGTTAACATTTTGAGTTTACCAGTCTGTGGCCCCACCCCCAAAATCCCCACTGCTTAAGAACCCCTGTTCTAATAGTTTCTTTTCTCACCTGTGGAATTCTTTTCCTGTTACTTGCTTCCTTGCCACCTACAATTTTCAGAAATTTAAATGCAACACCAATCTCCATCTTGACTTCCTGAACTCTGTTCTTTTATTGTCCTTTCTCCTCACGAAAGTCTTTGCATGTTAAAAAGTTTCATAGTAAGATGTCTTTCTTTTCTTTTCACTTTTTTTTTGCCCCATGCACCCTTTTCATCATAAGTCATAATGTCATCTCCCCCCCACCATTTCCAAGATTGTCTGACTCAAAATATGCATTCCAAATAATATGCATATATTATTGAAAATCTTCATTCTTTTCCATATTAGTACATATCCATTTACATGGATTACTTTTATAGAGGAGTCTTACAAATTTAATAGCAATAGAAAATGATGATGGATTTTTAAACTTGAATCCATATACAGTAATTTGTTTTAATTCATAACTAATTACTAAATAAATAAACTGAAGCACACTTCAATAAAAAAAAAATTAGTTCAATAAAAGATTAGGGTAATCCATACTTGACTTGCATCGGAGATTCGTGTGACGATGTATGGAGATGGCGTTGTAATAACAAAATGTTGTACATCGAGTTCGATGTAACTCCAAGACCTGCTGTATAAGATTTATCATGCCATTTTTTTTACACTCATAATGGGCTCCAAATTCTGTAAATAAAAAATAAAAAAAAGTAAAAGATTTCCCTCCTGAAATTCTGCATAGAAATAGCTACGGATATTACCCATGAGGCATTTGAGTGCATACTACTTCGCGTGAGTTGGTAACACTACAATACAATAGCATCGCTGATATCTAAAGAATCCAACGAACAATTATCACTTGAGTACGTACAAGCGTGGCTTAAGATTCTAGTTGCTAAAGCTAAAACAAAAAAAATGAAGGATTTAAAATCAGTTGGAAGAGAAAACTAGATAACTGGTCTCTTCTTGACAGCTGCTGGTTGTGAAGTTATTATAACATTATCAACAATTGCCCAACCAAGACTGAGGAAATGACGTTTGACAATATAAGTCAACTAATTGTGAAAAACATAGCACCCAAGAAAATGCTAGTGAATGTAGAGAGAGCTAAGTTCATAAACATTACTCAAAATTGTATTATGATCCAGAATGATGATATTTCATCATTCTAAAAATAACCTCGTCATCAGTGATGATAGAAAAGAAAGATATTTCATCATCCTAACCATCATTATAAAAATGACCCTTCCACCACGAGAGAGTTAATAGAATAGTGTAGACTAGGGTACCCATAGTAGTAGAGTAGACAAATAGTAGTAGTCAGTAGAAACACACGTCTGCCAGCACTCCGGGAGATCGAAAACAGACGATTTCAAACGCATCCTCACAAACAAAATTATCGGAACCAGGCCAAGTACTGACTTTTAAACAAAAGAGACACTAAGAATACTTTTACACACACCATGTCAACACGTGTCTCAAGTTTTTATTGTTTATGTTATTATAGGTATTAATTCGTTTCGTTTTCAATAAAAAAAAGAAATAGATTCCTCCTACACCACAAATACATATAGCAACGGTGTAATTACTTTAACAACACTCAAAAATATCGTCAGGATTACTACTACATCAATCCTAACTTACCTATCCTGTTACAAGTGAATGAACCAATAATCTTCCACAAGAAGCCAGTTAACCCCTACTTGGAAATGCACTATTCCTGTTGTAATTTTCACCATCACCATCTTACAAATATATAACAAGCATTCATTGGTTAATCTACTCAAAACTAGCTCGCTGATTGGTCAGTTCCGACCAATCAAATATCCTGCACGCGTCAAATCTGTTTTACTGCGTTTTCCATCTGATCCTGTCGCGTGGTACAACAAAATTATATAAACAGAACACGTGTAAACTCCCTCGTGTTTCTTTTCATCTCTCTCTCTCGCGTCTCATTTACCAAGATGTAATCTTCAAGAACTCCCGTCTTAACTAATGCAGTCAGACGTTAAAGACCATTATCAACATTCACGCAAGTACGAACTCTGAAACCTCTTCTGAACTTTTACCAACTTGTACAATACACAATTTCAAACATGCTAAAGAAACTTTATTCTTCTAAACTACAGTTTAATAATTACTTTCACTTTATGAACTTAGGTACAAATATTACCTAATCTAAGAGACACAACTCTGTCTAACCTTTTCACTCAGTATTCATGCATGTATATCAAATATTAATAAATTCAATTGTTACGCTTTGAAACAAGATGTTTATGAATCATTATTCTCTGTCTTGTATTAATTGTTGTGGATGGAAGATTATTGAACACACACAATTTTAAATCTTCTGATAATTCAAACCTTCTATTCCTCTCCAACACACATCTCACACATCCATAACATGTTCTTTGTTTGAAGCAGGCCGCTAAATATTGTGAATTTGAGAAACCGGATGGTTAAAAAAAATCTATGAAGCAAAGTTAAGACCAAAGGAAAATGAAGCCCCCCTCCCCCTCCCCTCATATTTTAAAGTAAGAAACGTAGCAGCCCATCTACTAATTTTGGAAAAACTAAAAAGGTTACTGGAACAATATTTACTAGAATGAGTTCCACCAGAAGGGAGCAAATGGGCTTCCCTATTTGTAATTTTATAAAAGGAAGATGGGGACCTGCATATTTGTGGTGACTACAAAATAGGTGTAAACCACAAATTATGTGTAGACGCATATCATATCCCCAATGTAGAATGGGCGTTGAACTTTCTTGCAGGTATGAAAACATTCTCTAAAAAACATTTTTATCTAAAGTCGGCATACCATCAAATAACTATTGACGAAGACTTTATAGAAGCCACAACAATAAACACGTCATTAGGCTTATTGAGATGGAAAAGAATGCTGTATGGAATTAAAACCGCAAGTGCCATTTTTCAAAGGACTATATAGAGCAAGTTATTGGTAACGATATAAAAAATACAGTATGCTACCAGGATGAAATTCGTGTTGGTGCTATTAATGACGAATAATTAAAATGTAAAACCAGTATGGTTTTGAATAAGTTAAAAAATGCTGGATTAACAATTAACGAAAAAATATGTGCACGACACTAAAAAATATATCACTTTGGAGATACAGTGATCCCTCGCTAATTCGCGGTTCTACTATCGCGGATTCCCGACTTTGCGGATTTTTAAAATATATATATGGAAAATATATCGCGGAGTTTCTGGAAAATTCTAGAAAAATATATGAACACCTAAAATTTTTCATTAAACCCATTAAAATATTAATAATAAATATTATTTCCTGGTCTAGGAACAAAAAACAAGCGTAAAATTCCACCTGACTTACAAAGACCGAAAAAGTAATCCTAAACCAGCCACTCAAAAATCACCTAAACCCCTCAACATTTCGTTCTCCAACATCCGTGGCATTAGAACAAACTTCTGCAGTATGGAATCTTTCCTCACTGCAAACTGCCCGGATATACTGGCTCTCTGTGAGACCAACCTTGTCTCGTCTATCCCCTCCTCTGATCTCTCGATCCCAGGCTACCTTCCTCTCCTCAGAAAAGACTCTCTAACCCACATGCACGGTCTTGGTGTCTACGTCAAGGACCATCTCCCTCTGGCCAGAGAGTTCTCTCTCGAATAGCCAGACCAGTCGTACATGTGTCTCCGACTATCTCTTCTCAATGCGGTAAGCTATCTCTTCTTCCTTTACCGCTCTCCATCCTCTCAAGACTGTGGGATACTCGATAGCATTTCTGACAGCATAGACAAGGCTCTCTCCCTCCACCCGTTTGCTCACATATTTGTGTTTGGCGACTTTAACGCCCATCATACTATGTGGCTTAAGAATGCTACTACTGATCACGCAGGCATTCAAACGCTCAATTTTTTCAGTCTCTTAATCCTCACGCAGATAGTTAACTTCCCCACCTGTTTTGCCTTCAACCGGGAAGGTAAAGCCTCTCTTCTCGATCTGTGTTTTACCTCCATCCACGAGTCCTGTAGCGCCGCGCAACTCTGCCCTCTTGGTAACTCTGATCATGCGGTAGTATCTATTAACATCTCCTTCAACTCCACCCCCTGCAAAGAACCTCCTACCATTAGAACTTCGTTCTACTATCAACGAGCTGACTGGGACGCGTTCCGTGATTTCCTCCGTGATGTCCCCTTGGATGGTGTCTTTACGCTCCCCGTCCAAGAATGTGCTTCTGTCTCATCCTGGGTTAAAGCTGGAATTGACGCTTTCATCCCCTCAAGGAAATATAGGGTCAAGAAGCGCTCCTCCTCCTGGTTCTCCGTTGTTTGCTCAGCCGCCATCGCCCATAGGAACCACTTCTTTCACCTATTCCGTAGCGACATGTCTGACTGCAATAGACGTCTCTTTGCCTCCGCCCGTAACGAGTGTAAGCGTGTCCTAAATGATGCTAAGTCACTATTTGCTGCTCGGATGAAGGAGCGTATTGCATCTCGCAAATTTGGCTCCAAAGATTATTGGCGGCTCTGCAAGCGTGTATTGAACAATTGCAAAACCTCTATACCTCCTTTGTTCAACCAGTTCGAAGTCCTGACCTCCTCTACTGACAAGGCTGAATGCTTTGCTCGGAAATTTTCATTCAACTCAACGCTCGACTCTTCCGGTGTACCCATACCCGACTTCCCTCTTAGAACTGAGGCCATATTGAGTGGGTTACACATAACCCCGTCTTTGGTATTGGGCGTTATCTCCAATTTAGACCCCAACAAGGCTAGTGGTGGAGATGGGATACCAGCCATTGTCTTGAAGAAATGCGCGCCTGAACTGGCACCCGCCCTTTCTAAACTATACAACTACTGCCTCAAGGAATCTTGTTTTCCTGACTGCTGGAAGTCCTCTTCGATTGTTCCTGTCTTCAAGAACTCTGGCGACCCCCCTGACCCTTCTAACTACCGTCCTATCAGTTTCCTACCCCTCTTCGGCAAAGTCTTCAAAGCCCTAATCAATACCGAGGTGGTTAACCACCTCACATCCCATGATCTGCTCTCAGACAAGCAATATGGCTTCCGCTTTGCCCGATCTACAGCTGATGTGCTTACGGCCATCACTGAAACTGTCTACCGAGCTCTTCAAAATAACGGTGAGGCTCGTGCCGTGGCCCTAGACATCTCCAAAGCATTTGATAGGGTTTGGCATGCCGGACTTCTTCGCAAGCTCCAGGGTTATCGCATTACGGGTCGATTGTTTGACCTAATACAATCATTCCTGTCAAACCGTGAATTGAAGGTCGTTCTCCACAGATTCTCCTCCAGTTCCTATCCCACGAACGCAGGTGTTCCTCAAGGCTCCATCCTAGGCCCCACTCTATTCCTTATCTACATAAATGACCTTCCTGACGCCATAAATTCTCAAGTTGGCATCTACGCGGATGACACCACAATCTATTCCTGCCTCAAAAACAAATCTAGTGTCGCTGACAAAACTAATCTGGCCGTGCATCTCGAAAATGACCTCCAATTGGTTGTGAACTGGGCCAGGAATTGGCTGGTCAACTTTAATGCTTCAAAAACAAAACTGCTCTCTATTAATCACCACAGGGATCCTTCACTGCCCTCCATAAGAATGTCTGACGCTCAACTTCTCGAGAGCAACTCTCTGTGGCTGCTCAGTCTCACGTTGACTGCTGACCTGAGATGGAACAAATACATTGAGTCAATTGCTTCGTCCACCGCAAGGAAGGTTGGCTCACTGTGCCGTGCCAGGAAATTTTTCTCCCCGGAATCGATCCTCCAGATCTACAAACCAACAATTCGCCCTTGCATGGAGTATTGCTGCCATATAGGGTCTGGAGCCCTTTCTGTTTGCCTCGGGGTTCTTGACAGGCTCCAGAGACGGATATGCAATATAATTGGCCCTGCTCTGGCATCTCGTCTACAGTCACTTTTTCACAGACGCGCCGTCGCCTCTCTCTGTCTGTTCTACAAATACTTTCATGGTAATTGTTCCGAGGAGCTGCATTAGCTGGTTCTCAGACTTCATGAGTTCAAGCGCCCTACGAGGCTGGCATCCCGCTCAAACCCTTTCACTGTCGAAACTCCTAAATGTAGCCGTCTCTTCTACTCCAATAGCTTCAGACCTCGCACCTCTCGCCTGTGGAACTCCCTTCCTTATTCCAGTTTCCCTGAGAGCTATAATCTCCAGCTATTCAAATGTAATGTCAATCGACATCTCCAGTTGCCTTGATCTATCCACTACCCTTCTCCTCATCCTTTCTTCTATCACTCCTATCTGATCTTGCTCCAAATTTTCTGTAACCCCTTGCGTCCTAGTGGCTTCTCGCCTTGCTTGGGGTGAAACGCTTAAAAAAAAAAATAGCAATAGAAAGGGCATCGCCGTCCGAAGAGACGTAAAATACAATTATCGACTGCACAGTAGAAATCATCATCAGTTTCATCATCATCATTTCTACTGCGCAGCAAATTCATCATCATCATCATCAATTCTACTTCAATTTCTATCGTGTTGAATACAGTAACAATCTTTATTTTTTTTAATATAAAGTGTTATTGCTTAACAGTTGTCCTTGTTATTAATAGATTACTGTAATGGGTGGGTTGTTAACAGTACAGGGATGGTTTTAAAAATCCAAATACACGTTAAATAAATACTGTCAATATGGCGTCCCTACTTCGCGGAAATTCAGTTATCGCGGCCGGTCTCGGAACCAATCTACCGTGATAAACGAGAGATTACTGTATTTCATATCTAACGAAGGCATATCAACAGACCAATCATTGATTGACAAAATATTAAAAGTTGAAGTACCTAAGAATAAAATAAAATTGGAAACTTTCTTAGAACTTGTGAATTTCTATAGACGATATGTAGAGAGCGATACTCCGAATTGACAGAATTTTTGTTGCTTTAAGAAAAAAGAACGTGGAATTTATTTGGGTAAAAGAACAACAAGTGACATTAGAAAATTTAAAAGCTGTTCTGGTGTAGTGATAGAAAAATAAAAAGATTATTATTTCAAAAATAAAAATTAGAAAGCTGAAAGTTGGTAAACTATTTTGGTTTGCCATAAAGAAATAAAAACATGAAAGGTAAGAAAAATAAAGAAAAAATAAAAGAGACCAAAAGGTTATCATTCCTAAGTGTAAGTAAAGGAAAAGGGATTATCATCAAATGAGTCTGGATATCTGGAAGCAATCAAAATCAAGAAAAATTCGGGAATTAATTCTATTGTCTTTTAAAATATAAAAAAAACGTGTTAAGACAGACAGTGACGAGCAGGTGAACGGACCGGACCAGCCGCAGAAAAGAATTTCATCC
>CAHIKZ030005630.1:837500-907500 GCA_903632075.3 Acanthosepion pharaonis | reverse complement strand
GGCAATACCATTTTCGCATGTAGGCGCTTCGTCTAGTTTGAGGTCCATTACTTCTGAAAGTGAGAAAGAGTAGAAAAAAAAATCCGAAGTTACTTTCTTACACTTACTCTTAAACTGATATTTTGTCGATAGACGAATTAGCTGATGATACGAAGCGAGATCTCATATTGAACAGTATATATTTCAGGACAACAAAATAATAAGTGGAATAATAGCTCATGTGCAGAAAGGCGTTTCAAAGAAGTTAAACACAAACTAACTGTAGAAAAATGGTGTTTGTAATGGAGACGTAGTGGTTCCGCCAGCAATGCAAAGTAGCAAAATTATAAAAAAAAGTATACATGACGATCTTCATTTGCGGAATAACGTCTACGCAAAGGAGATCAAGGTTAGAGGCATGGTGGCCAGGCTACTCTACAGATGTAGAAGAATATGTAAAAAGGTGTAAAACGAGCATTGAAAGAAGAAAATTCAGACAGACAAAAACACATACATAACCTCAAGAGTCTCAACCTTGGATCATACTCATGTTAATGGAGTGGGAGTATTACTAATACTGGTAGGTGCGTATTCAAGCTGGCCAGAAGTAATACATGTCTCCAGTTCGATCGTGAAACAAGCGTCAAGGATAATATTTTCAAGAAATGGAATTCTAAAAATGCTAGTATCTGACAACGTCCCAGAGTTCTGTGACAAAGAACTATGTCAATGGTTGAATAAAATTGGATGCAAACCATATAACCCCCCTGTACCATCCTCAATCAAACGGATTATCAGGAAAGATGGTGCAAGCTATAAAACACGTGTTGAAAATATGTGTACAACGGAAAGAAAAATGGAAACATTTCTTCCTAAATTGTAGCTAAGCTATGGAATAAAGCCCGTCCGCCCTCATGGGTAAACAAATTAGGGCCTCATTGATCTTTTTTATGCCACCAACGAAAAACTGTGATATAAAAAGAATAGTGGATCTAATTACAAGAGGCAAGATTCATAATGCAGTGTGGAACGTTACCATAATGGAAAAAATGGAAACGGTATATTAGCGCATGCAGACGAAGTTAGATTGCAACACGATAACGATGAAGAAATGTGCAGTGATTCTGAAAGTAATGAAGGTGAAAGTGTCATGTCATTACAAGACAAACATGACAATGAAATCGAGAACAGTATAGACTCTGAAGATGAACAATCGTTGGAGGAAAACTCCTATGAAAAAAAGAAAAAAAAAGAAAAAGATCACAATCTCCCATATCTAGACGATTTCTTAAGTAGAAGAAAAGATGGTAAAGAGACAAAAGGTTCCAGAAGAAGTACCAGGGAAAATAAGGAGATAAAACCTCTTTGGTACAGGGCGATGAGGTAACTCATTTACATAGGAAGTCATAAAGACTATAAATAGCTACGGCTATTACCCATGAGGCAGTTGAAGGCATACTACTTCCCGTGAGCCAATAACACTACACATGTAGTATAGAAATGATTTTACTTCAATATTTTTATTATTTCAAATGTTATTATATTGCAGGTGTGGCAAAACTTGTTTAATGTAAGAACCACAGACGATAAAGTTCAGATGTTTGGGAGCCGTAAGACATGAACAAAATTTACACATACGTTTTTGTTACATAGACATTTTGTTACAAATATTAAGAAATACATGGCTGCAATAATATTTATTCATGTATACAGTTTTTTAAACTGTTAATTTGTATTGGTTTCTATAATCACAAAGTATATATATATATATATATATAGAGAGAGAGAGAGAGACTTCTTTTATGTTTATACATTCTTTTTATAGATACAAATATTTAAGTAAATGCTCTGTTTATAATAAACAGTATTAAACAACATTTACCGGCCTGAATGTCCGAGAAATTTTCATAGAAAATATGCGTCCTCCGACAGGAATCGAACCTGTATCCTATACGGAACCGTCATATAGCCTGACATGCTTTACCGATTGAGCCACAGAGGTGCGTTTCGTTTAGAAAAGTCGATTTTACTGTTTTTAAACTACAATTCTCCACGATTTTCCCTCGTACATTCATATCTGCTCGATGCGTACCCAAATGTAAATAAATGACGTCACACATTATGAAATTGTCGGACTTTGTTCGTTTCATAATGTGTGACGTCATTTGTTTACATTTATATATATATATATATATATATATATATATATATATATATACTCAGACACAAATGTTTTCAAAATCTTAACTGATGATTGTTTTAACTAATATTGAGTGCATTTAATACGGTAATGAAGAACGGGAACTTCAAAGAAAAATATGCGAATTTGCATTTCTATAACTGTTGTGTACGATACACCTAATTTACATAAGTGGAGTACCGACCATATAAATATGGGTTGGTACCGGAAGACGAAAGGAGATTGTAAGAAGAGATCGAATCCAGAGACTCTGCCCGACTGCGATTTAGTCAACCCATTATGCAGGAACAGTCTTCCCAAGAATATACCAAAACTAACTGTAAATATTGTGTACCTTTTCCTTGTTTCAATACATTTTGTTAACGTACATTTTGTGTTGTATTATTATTATTCCATGCTTATCCAAGTTTCAACAATAACATAAAATTATATATGCACATGACCCGAGTGTGGTCTCCTTAATTTCCTTACCCCTGCCTTCAATCTTTTGTCATTCCTTTGTAACCCTTGCTGATCGGAAATTTCTTTAATCCTTGCTGTCTCCCACTATTCCTTTCCTCAGCTCTAAAGAACAATGCCCCAATCAAATTTAGCATTAGAATAAATTCTTAAATATTTTTACCAATCATGAAGATTAAATTTGTATTGGTTTCAGTAATTAAAGTATATATAACCCCCCACCCAATGTTTTCAAAATCTTGAGTGGATTGCTTTTATGGGGCTCAGCCAACGTATTTCCAGGAGTCACATATTAAAAGAGTCAAAGAGCCACATGTGGTCACCTCTGCCATATTATAATTCTGTGGGTTCATTAATTTGTTGGCACGTACATTACGCCCTAACAATAACTCATAAATAATGGGACTTTTCTGTAAGGGAAGTTGAAAATAATGTATCACGGTTTGGTTTCACTGAAAAGAAAAGAGAAAGGAAAAAGAAAGAAAAGAGAAAGGAAAAAAAGAATAAAGAAAGGAAAAAGAAATGAAGAAGAAAGAAAAAAGAAAGAAAAAAGAAAAGAAAAAGAAAGGAAAAAGAAAGAAAACAGAAAGGAAAAAAACAGGAAAGATTAAGGAAAAAGAAAGGAAACAGAAAGGGGAAAAGAAAGAAAACAGTAAAGAAAAAGAAAGAAAACAGAAAGGAAAAAATAAAGAAAAAGAAAGAAAACAGTAAGGAAAAGGAAAGAAAACAGAAAGGAAAAGAAAAGAAAACAGAAAGGAAAAGGAAAGGAAAAAGAAAGGAAAACAGAAAGGAAAAAAGAAAGAAAAGTGAAAGAAAAAGAAAGAAAACAGTAAGGAAAAGAAAGAAAACAGAAAGGAAAAAGAAAGAAAACAGAACGGAAAAAGAAAGAAAAGAGAAAGGAAAAAGATAGGAAACAGTAAGGAAAAGAAAGAAAACAGAAAGGAAAAAAGAAAGAAGACAGAAAGAAAACTGAAAGGAAAAAAGAAAGAAATGTTAAAGAAAAAGAAAGAAAACAGTAAGGAATAGAAAGAAAACAGAAAGGAAAAAGAAAGAAAAGAGAAAAAGAAAGAAAAGGAAAAAAAAGAAAAGAAACAGAGAAAGGAAAAGAAAACAGAAACAGGAAAAAAGAAAGAAAGAAAACAGAAAGGAAAAAAAAAGAAAGAAAACAGAAAGGAAAAGAAAAAAAAAGAAAAAAACAGAAAGGAAAAAGAAAATGAAAAAAAAGAAAAAGAAAAAAAAGAAAAAAGAAAAAGAAAAAAAGAAAAGGAAAAAAAAGAAAACAGAAATGAAAAAAAAAGAAAGAAAGGAAAAAGAAAGAAAAGAGAAAAAAAAAAGAAAAGAAAGGAAAAGAAAGAAAAAAGAAAGGAAAAAAGAAAGAAAAAGGAAAAAAAAAAAGAAAAAAAGAAAAGAAAAAAAAAAAGAAAAAACAGAAAGGAAAAAGAAAGAAAACAGAAAGGAAAAAGACAGGAAACAGTAAGGAAAAAAAAAAAAAAAAAAAGAAAAAGAAAGAAAAGAAGAAAGAAAAAAAAGAAAAAAAAAGGAAAAGAAAAGAAAAGAAAGGAAAAAAAAGAAAACAGAAAAAGAAAAAAAAGAAAGGAAAAAAAGAAAAAAAAAAAAAAAAAAGGAAAAAGAAAGAAAACAGAAAGGAAAAGAAAGAAAACAGAAAGGAAAAAGAAAGAAAAGAGAAAGGAAAAAGAAAGAAAAGAGAAAGGAAAAAGAAAGGAAACAGTAAGGAAAAGAAAGAAAACAGAAAGGAAAAAAGAAGGAAATGTTAAAGAAAAAGAAAGAAAACAGAAAGGAAAAAGAAAGAAAAGAGAAAGGAAAAAGAAAGAAAACAGAAAGGAAAAAGAAAGAAAAGAGAAAAAAAGGAAAAGAAAGGAAAAGAAAGAAAACAGAAAGGAAAAAAAGAAAGAAAAGAAAAGGAAAAAGAAAAAGAAAGTGAAAGGAAAAGAAAGAAAAGAGAAAGGAAAAAGAAAGGAAACTGTAAGGAAAAGAAAGAAAAACAGAAAGGAAAAAAAAAGAAAGAAATGAAAGAAAAAAGAAAGGAAAAAGAAAAGAAAAAGAAAAGAAAAGACAGAAAGGAAAAGAAAGAAAACAGAAAGGAAAAAAGAAAGAAAACAGAAAGGAAAAAGAAAGAAAAGAAAGGAAAACAGTAAGGAAAAGAAAGAAAAAAAAGGAAAAAAAAAAAAAGAAAGGAAAAAAAAAAAAAAGAAAAAAGAACGAAAAAAAAAGAAAAGAAAGGAAAAAGGAAAAGAAAAGAAAACAGAAAGGAAAAAAGAAAGGAAAAAAAAAAAAGGAAAAGAAAGAAAAAAAAAAGGAAATAGAAAAAAAAAAAGAAAAGAAATGAAAAAAGAAAACAGAAAGGAAAAAAAAGAAACAAAAGAAATGTTAAAAACAGAAAAGAAAAGAAAGAAAACAAAATAAATAAAAGAAAACAGAAAGGAAAAAAAGAAAAACAGAAAGAAAAAGAAAGAAAACAGAAAGGAAAAAAAAGAAAGAAATCGAAAAGAAAAAGAAAGGAAAAGAAAAGGAAAAGAAAACAAAAAGAAAAGAAAAAAAAAACAGAAAGAAAACAGAAAGGAAAAAAAAAAAAAAAAGAAAAAAAGAAAAGGACAGAAAAAAGAAAAAGAAAGGAAAACAGAAAGGAAAAAAAGAAAAAAGAAAAGAAAAAAAAAAAAAGAAAAAGGAAAGAAAAAAAAAAAAAAAAAGAAAAAAATAAAAGGAAAAAGAAAGAAAATAGAAAGAAAAAAAAAAAAAAAAGAAAATGAAAGAAAACAGAAAGGAAAAGAAAAGAAACAGAAAGGGAAAAGAAAGAAAACAGAAAAGAACAAGAAAGAAAACAAAATAAATAAAAAAGAAAACAGAAAGGAAAAAGAAAAAAAACAGGGAAAAAAGAAAGGAAACAAAGAAAGAAAACAAAACAAAAAAAAAAAAAAAAAAAGAAAAAAAAAAAAAAAGAAAAGAAAAAGAAAAAGAAAGAAAAAGAAAGAAAAGAAAGAAAACAAAACAAAGAAAAAAAAAAAAACAGAAAGAAAAGAAAAAAACAGAAAAGAAAAAAAGAAAACAAAATAAAAAAAGAAAACAGAAAGGAAAAAAGAAAGAAAAACAGGAAAGAAAAAAGAAAGAAAAAAGAAAGGAAAAAAAAAGAAAGGAAAAAGAAAGAAAACAGGAAAAAAAAAAGAAAACAAAAGGAAAAAGAAAAAAACAGAATAGAGAAAGAAAGAAAAGAAAGGAAAAAAAGAAAGAAAAAAGGAAAAAAAAAGAAAACAGAAAGGAAAAAAAAGAAAAAAAAAGGAAAAGAAAGAAAACAGAAAGAAAAAAAAAGAAAAGAAAGAAAAAGGAAAGAAAAAAAAAAAAAAAAAAAAAGAAAAAGAAAACAGAAAGAAAAGGAAAAAACAGAAAGGAAAAAGAAAAAAAAAAAGGAAAAAAAAAGAAAAAAAAAGAAAAAAAAAAAACAAAGGAAAAGAAAGAAAACAGAAAGGAAAAAGAAAAGAAAAAGAAAAAAAAAGAAAAAGAAAAAAGAAAAAAAGAAAAAAAAAAAAAAAAAAAACAAAAAAAAAAAGAAAGAAAACAGAAAGGAAAAAAAAAGGAAACAGAAAGGAAAAAAAAGAAAACAGAAAGGAAAAAGAAAAGAAAAGAAAAAAAAAAAAGAAAAAACAAAAAGAAAAAGAAAGGAAATAAAAAAAAAAAAGAAAGAAATAAAAAAGAAAACAGAAAGGAAAAGAAAAGAAACAGAAAACAGGAAAAAAAAAACAGAAAGAAAAGAAAGAAAACAAAAAAAAAAAAAAAACAGAAATCGAAAAGAAAGAAAAAAGAAAGAAAAAAAAAAAGAAAAGGAAAAAAGAAAGAAAAAGAAAAGAAAAAGAAAGAAAACAATAGAGAAAAAAAGAAAACAGAAAGGAAAAAGAAAGAGAAAAAAAAACAGAAAGAAAAAAAAAAGAAAACAGAAAAAAAAAGAAAAGAAAACAAAAGGAAAAAGAAAAAAAAAAAGGAAAAAAAAAAAAAAAAAAAAACAAAAAAAGAAAAAAAAAGGAAACAAAAGGAAAAAAGAAGAAAAAGAAAGAAAACAGTAAGGAAAAAAAAAGAAACAAAAGGGAAAAGAAAGAAAAAAGAAAAGAACAAAGAAAAAAAAAAAAATAAATAAAAGAAAACAGAAAGGAAAAAGAAAGAAAAGGAAAGAAAAAAAAAAGAAAACAGAAAGGAAAAAAACGAAAGAAATCGAAAAAAAAGAAAGAAAAGGGAAAAAAAAAAAAGAAAACAGAAAAGAGAAAGAAAGAAAACAGAATAGAGAAATAAAAGAAAACAGAAAGAAAAAAAAAGGAAAAAGAAAGAAAAAAAAAAAGAAAAAAAAAAGAAAGAAAAAGGAAAGGAAAAGAAAAAAAAAAGAAAACAGAAAGAAAACAAAAAAAAACTGAAAAAAAAAAAAAAAAAAAGAAAAAGAAAACAAAGGAAGAAAAGAAAGGGAAAAAGAAAGAAAAACAGGAAAAAAAAAAAAAAGAAAAAAAGAAAAAAAACAGTAAGGAAAAGAAAAAAACAGAAAGGAAAAGAAAAGGGAAAAGAAAAAAGAAAAAAGAAAAGAACAAGAAAAGAAAAAAAATAAATAAAAGAAAACAGGAAGGAAAAAAAAAGAAAACAGAAAAAAAAAAAGGAAACAGAAAAAAAGAAAGAAAACAGAAAGGAAAAAAAAGAAAAAAAAAAAAAAAAAAAAAAGAAAACAAAAAAGAAAAAAAAAGAAAAAGGAAAAAAAAAAGAAAAAGAAAGGAAAAAGAAAGAAAAAAGAAAAGAAAACAGAAAGGGGAAAAAAAAAAAAAAAAGAAAGAAAGAAAAAAAAATAAAAAAAAAAAAAAAAGAAAGAAAAAAAAAAGAAAACAGGAAAGAAAACAGAAAGAAAAAAAAAAGAAAAAAAAAAAAAAGGAAAAAGAAAGAAAACAGAAAGGAAAAAGAAAAAAAAAAAAGAGAAAAAGAAAGAAAACAGAAAGGAAAAAAAAGAAAACAGAAAAGAAAAAAAAAGAAAACAGAAAGGGGAAAAGAAAGAAAACAGAAAAAAAGAAAAGAAAAGAAAAAAAAAAAATAAATAAAAAAAATAAAAGAAAGAAAGGAAAAGAAAGGAAAAAGAAAGAAAAAAGAAAGAAAACAGTAAGGAAAAGAAAAAAACAGAAAGGGAAAAAAAAAAACAGAAAAGAAAGAAAGAAAACAAAAAAATAAAAGAAAACAGAAAGGAAAAAGAAAGAAAACAGGAAAGAAAAAGAAAAGAAAAAGAAAGGAAAAAAAAAAAGAAATCGGAAAGGAAAAAGAAAGAAAAAAGGGAGGAAAAGAAAGAAAACAGAAAGGAAAAGAAAGAAAAGAATAGAGAAAGAAAGAAAACAGAAAAGAAAAAAAAAAAAAAAAAAAAAAAAAAAAAAGAAACAAAAGGAAAAAAAAAAAAGAAAATAAAAAAAAAAAGAAAAGAAAAAAAAAAAAAGAAAACAAAAAGAAAAAGAAAGGAAATAGAAAGGAAAAAAAAAAAAAAAAGAAAAGAAAACAGAAAAGAAAAAGAAAGAAAACAAAATAAATAAAAGAAAACAGAAAAGAAAAGAAAGAAAACAAAATAAATAAAGAAAAAACAGAAAGGAAAAGAAAGAAAAAAAAAGAAAAAGAAAGATAACAAAAGGAAAAAAACGAAAGAAATCGGAAAGGAAAAAGAAAGAAAACAGGGAGGAAAAAGAAAGAAAACAGAAAGGAGAAAGAAAGAAAACAGAATAGAGAAAGAAAGAAAACAGAAAGGAAAAAAGAAAGAAATGTTAAAGAAAAAGAAAGAAAACAGAAAGGAAAAAGAAAGAAAAGAAAAAGGAAAAGAAAGAAAACAGAAAGAAAAAAAAAAGAATACAGAAAGAAAACAGAAAGAAAACTGAAAGGAAAAAAGAAAGAAAAAGAAAGAAAACAGTAAGGAAAAGGACAGAAAACAGAAAGGAAAAAGAAAGGAAAACAGAAAGGAAAAAAGAAAGAAATGTGAAAGAAAAAGAAAGAAAACAGTAAGGAAAAGAAAGAAAACAGAAAGGAAAAAGAAAAGAAACAGAAAAGGGAAAAGAAAGAAAACAGAAAAGAACAAGAAAGAAAACAAAATAAATAAAAGAAAACAGGAAGGAAAAAGAAAGAAAACAGAAAGGAAAAAGAAAGGAAACAGTAAGGAAAAGAAAGAAAACAGAAAGGAAAAAAGAAAGAAAAGTAAAAAAAAAAAAGAAAGAAAACAATAAAGAAAAAGAAAGGAAATAGAAAGGAAAAAAGAAAGAAATGTGAAAGAAAACAGTAAGGAAAAGAAAAGAAACAGAAAGGGGAAAAGAAAGAAAACAGAAAAGAACAAGAAAGAAAACAAAATAAATAAAAGAAAACAGAAAGGAAAAAGAAAGAAAACAGGAAAGAAAAAGAAAGAAAACAGAAAGGAAAAAAACGAAAGAAATCGGAAAGGAAAAAGAAAGAAAACAGGGAGGAAAAAGAAAGAAAACAGAAAGGAGAAAGAAAGAAAACAGAATAGAGAAAGAAAGAAAACAGAAAGGAAAAAGAAAGAAAAGAGAAAGAAAAAGAAAGAAGAAAGAAAGAAAACAGTACGAAAAAGAAAGGAAAAGAAAGAAAACAGAAAGGAAAAAGAAAGAAAACGGAGAGGGAAAAAAAGAAAGAAAATGAAAGAAAACAGAAAGGAAAAAAGAAAGAAAATAGAAAGGAAAAAGAAAGAAAACAGAAATGAAAAAGAAAGAAATCAGAAATGAAAAAGAAAGAAGTCTGAAATGAAAAAGAAAAAAAACAGTAAGGAATAAAGAAAGAAAACAGAAAGGAAAAAGAAAGAAAACAGAAAGGAAAAAGGAAAGAAAACAGAAAGGAAAAAGAAAGAAAACAATAAGAAAAAGAAAGGAAAAGAAAGAAAACAGAAAGTAAAAAGAAAGAAAACGGAAAGGAAAAAAGGAAAGAAAATGAAAGAAAACAGAAAGGAAAAAAGAAAGAAAATAGAAAGGAAAAAAGAAAGAAAACAGAAAGGAAAAAAGAAGGAAAACAGAAATACAGACACACGCCAAATGCTTACAAAATCTAGGCTGATGATTGTTTTAATTATGAGTCTATTCAATACGGTAATGAACAACGAGAATTTCAATAGATAATGTGAGAATTTGCAATTCTATAACATAAAATTATATATGTACATGACGAGAATGCTGTCCCCTTAATTCCCTTACCCATGACTTCTGACATTACTCTGTGACCCTTGCTGACCAGAAATTTCTTTCATCCCTCTGCTCCCCACGATTCCGTCTCTCGGTACAAAAGAACAATGCCTCACTCAGATCAAGCATTAAAACTAGGATTTAAATTCTTAAATATTTTTACTAACCATGATCATAAAACTTAAGTTTTAATCTAATGGGATCTCAATTGATACCCAGTAAATAATTATAGCTTGAATTTTTTCTTATTTACATTTTATATTAATTGTGATGAAAAAACGGAGCTCAGCCAAAATATTTCTACGAGCCGCATATTAAAGTTCAAAGAGCCGCATGTGGCTCGTGAGCCACGGTTTGGTCACCCCTTTTTATAGTGGATACTCGTATTTGAAATAACGGACCCAATTTTATTTTTAATTTAAACAGTGTCTATTACATCTAACATCTATTCAGAAAATCTTAAACAAAATGTGCTCTCTGACAGGAATCAAAACTGCACCCCCTTTGTAGGAGAAACCATCATTTGGTCCGGTGTGATTTACTGCTTAGCTACAAAGAGTGTCATAGTTCAGCAAACTCTATTTTCCCTTTCAAGGAAAGCACACTAAGATATTTTCTTAAAACTCATATCTACTCAGTTTTTCATCCGGAATGTTAAACAAAGCAATTTCTCTGTCCATAATTCTGAGATGACGTATTGTAACTATTTATATCGTTCGAACTGTTTGTTCTTCTCCTTATTGCTATATTCACGACATTTCAGCCGTTGTATGCTCTGACCTTCTTTAGGTGATATATGTTGAAATTTCGAACTGTATCCTTTATTTAGTCCACGGGGGTAGAGTGTTCTACTTCCACATGCCATGCCCTTTTTGGATATCTCAGTATCAGTTAATTCCCTTTAGAAACTCAACTCTCCAATCTTCTTATCCACCGGGCCAGTGGATAAAAGCGTTGGTTGAGTAATCTCAAAAGTGACTTGACCCAAATAGTTGTGAGTTCAATACCTGGCCACAAAAACTTGGAGAGTTCAGTTTCTAAGGGGAATTAACTGATACTGAGATATACAAAAATGCATAGCATGTTGATTTAGAGCAATCTACCCCCGGGGACTAAATAAAGAATTCGGTTCGACTTTCCAATGTATATCATACAAAAACATGAAAACCAATATTCCTCAAACTCCACAAGATATTCAATAGACGCGTAGTGAAATCATCTACCGAGAACATGACACAAATAAAAAAGAAATAAAAAGAAAAGCACAAAAGAAAAAAAACCAACAAACTACCAGTACAAACCAAACCCACCTGTAAGTGCAGAGCAAAGAATGAATGTCCCTTAAACGATGGTAGCGTTGACGATTGCAAAAGGAATGCCTGTGGCGGGTTGAGTATGACGAGGTGACGGTGGTGGGTTGCTGAGGTGACGAGGTTGGTGTAGCGGGTTCACTGGTGTTTTACGAAACGGTGGTAGTCCGAGTGGGTTGCATGCTTGCAGAGTCGGACTCCATACAGTGAGTCGGGTTTGCCTAGTTGACGGCGTCGTCGATAAGTAAGGCTCGTAACTGAATGATATCGACGTTGAGATCATATCAATCGCGATGATTGGCGTTTTTGCGCATTGACAAAGGCGTTTATATTGAAAATAAGTATTTACTTTTAAAAGCGTTTTTTCTTCATTAAATTTTATTTATTGATATACCCAAACATGTTCCTGTTTGAATTTCTGGGTTGAGGATTTACCATTATTTATATTATCTACAGTTGAGACAATAGTTAACAGGACTAAAATATTGGGTATTGAATTTGGTGGCACCATACTCACCTGATGTTGTACTTGTAGAATCAGACTTCTACATTAAAAGTGGCTCAGAGCGGAACTTATCTCAAATCAATCCAAGTAGCCAACAACCCATTAAAATCGGATCCATACGAGAAGTAACTAAAAACGTTTTCTGATTTGTTGATAAAAAAAAACATACGTTCTCAACTACTTATGCATCATATCAGTTTAGTGTTTATCCTAAGCAGATACAAAATTTGCGGCAAATTTCTTGGAGCCTCCCACGTGACTTGAAACATCAAAAAATACGAAACATCATTCTACTTCGACAATGAGTCTTATGAATTTTCTCAACTAAACACACGAATCAGTGTCACATATTTTACCAGGCTTAAAATTAAATTCACTTAACATTTCCACAGCTTGCAAAGTACACTCACTCAACTACATAAACTCAACAGAAGACTTTAAGTGACACATTCAAAGAGATACAACTTCATACACAGAACAGTAAGTCGAGTACAATATTACAAAATTCAACACCAAAAACAAACTGTTTAATTTTCCTACAAACACAAAAATATCTTATCAAACTTACCTATTTTTGTACACACAATTACTCAACTGTTAATCTTTCACATAATATCTTCATAAACACTTCAATCCACACAAGAAAAAACTTTGAATCAATTTAAACAACTCTCAACATACAATTTTGTAGCTTCTATTGGTTATATAAAAAGAATATTTATTGTTGAACCAAAGTATTGTTTCATATCGTTATTTTGTCTCTTTTCGTTTGTTTGCTTTTTGCTATATTTGTGAAGTTAAAAAAAAGTAGCGGGTTAATCGCATTACCATCAACCCTTTACAGATTGGTAAACCCGTCTTGTTGGTGGTATTAACACCCCCCCCCCAAACTTTTTGATTACCACTTGTAATTTTTTCGCTAAAAATATTTTAATGGGAAGAATTCTAACTCTCTGGGAGTCTTTAGAACCCACTTAGACCAATTCAGCATCCAGAAAGATACCAAGTTATGGGAGATGCCAAGTTTTGATATTGGGGAAAAAAAGTCATATATGTAGTTGCATAACTATGAAGAAACATCTAAATTAGTGATTGTCAACTGCTGTAGCATGCGATCCTATTAAATGTGCTGCGAAATATTGTGACGGCAATGATGTGTGGAAGTAGTGATGGTACAACGTTAATATTTTAATAAATTAATAATTATTAAACATTTTTTCAAATAATTCTTTTCACTATTCTTATGTTAGTTATTTTAAAAATAATTTGTTTGAATTAATTTTTTAAGAGTATTTTTTATTTTTTTAGTTTAACTTTTAAAATTTTCCTTTATTTGAATAAATGAATATTAACCTTTTTTCATATATATACATATAATTGTATTTGTCGGAGTTAGCTCCTCCTTAATTCCCAAATTGTCACTACGGTTCATTCTCCCTATACTATGAATACTGGACGACTTCTCGCCTCGTTCTCTTTTTCATTTCTTGATTTCAGCGACTATAATGTATACTCTCTTAGAAGATCCGCGTTTTCCCATTTGTGGGAGACGCCATGAACATTATACACACATACACATACGTACGAACATTTTACCTAAGAACAGACACCAATGTTTACACACACACAAATGTTATTGTCCATTGTAAAATTGTTTTGTTAAATAAATATATTTGTTTATATATATATAATGAAATGGACAAAGTCCGACAATTATTTTAAGACATTTTTATGTTTATACATTCTTTTTAAAGATACAAATATTTAAGTAAATGCTCTGTTTATAATAAACAGTATTAAACAACATTTACCGGCCTGAATGTCCGAGAAATTTTCACAGAAAATATTCGTCCTCCGACAGGATTCGAACCTGTATCCTATACGGAACCGTCATTTAGCTTGACGTGCCTTTAACCGATTTGGCCACAGAGGAGCGTTCGGTTAGCAAGGTCAAATTTACTGTATTTGAACTCCAATTTACTGTATTCGACCTTGCTAACCGAACGCTTTTTTTTAGAAAACCTTGTAGAAATATTATTTTGTGACTTTCTTTCAATCACCACCACCAAATAATTTTCAATGTCTTTTCTCTACTTTTCAATTTGTGGGGAGTTAGAGGGTTTTCGTCAATTTTTATTTTTTAAATTTTTTTTAAGGTTATGGATTTTAAAGTTGTTTGTGTGTGTGTGTGTGTGTGTGTGTGTGTGTGTGTGTGTGTGTGTGTGTGTGTGTGTGTGTGTGTGTGTGTGTGTGTGTGTGTGAGGTGCGTGTTCACATGTAAACAGAGATAGAAGCCATATAAAAAAACTTGGGTTTCTACCACGGACGGTTTTTCTCTTTTTCTAAACTGTAGTGAAACAAAGTTCTCAATGTCTCTTAAATATGTCAGTTTTTGTTGTGGATTCCGAGATGAAATTCGGTCTCCAATGAATGACAAATGCAAAAAATTAAATATAAGAAATAAAATGTATTTACAGAATAATACAAAGGGTAATACTGTTAGTAATCCAGGAACGCGGTTAGTAGCAATAACATATAGATATATACAGTATCGAAGTAGGACTTCCTTAGAGTCTACGTGCTTGTAACTGACTTCTACAAGCGGTTACCTCACACTATTACTCTACCTCCAACTCAATCACAGTCTTAGTCTTAGTTTTCTTACTATCTACTCACTCTATTCTGACTGACTCTATAACTCTGGGTATTTAACGGCAGCAGTCCAAGTAACACTCTGGTCGAGCCCACTTATATGAAAAAGGGGAGGACCCCATAACACCCCCTCCTTAGATCCCCTTTTGTGGGGAGTTAGTATTTTTGTCTCTTATGGTTGATAATCAGTGGTTCGACAAATTTTCTTTTCCTGTTTGACCTTCTCACTTCTGTGTCTTCCTGCGGTCTTTGTATCTCAAACGCTTCGAAGATTGTATCCATAGATTCGTCGTTTTCTGCGATTGGCGAGCTTTGCTCGTCAACCCTTCTTTTCTGTAATTGGTCGATATGTCTTCTATGTGAAAACTTCTCGCCTTTTATGGTGTACATTAGATTTCCTAATCTATTGATTACTGTGCCAGGCTCCCAGTAAGCCATATTGTTTCTAAACATTTTAAAATAAACCCGTTCTCCAGGTTTGAATGATCTCTTTGGTACAATCGGTGTATACTGGTTTTTGTTCTTGTTTGGCAATAATTTGTCAAACACTGACCTTATTCTCCGTGCAAACATCAATTCCGCTGGTGAAAGACCCGATGGCGTGTTCACGTTAGGTGTTATTCTGTACACTTGGAGGAATTGTTGTATAGCTTTTATCGTCGGTACATCCTCGGCTTTTTTAATGCTCTTTTTAGTGTGTCGACGAATCTTTCAGCTTGTCCGCTCGACCTCGGGTGGTACGGAGCTATCTTGATGTGTTTTACTTGGTATGTCTCACAAAATTCTTTAAAGTCACTGGAGGTAAACTGTGTGCCGTTATCGCTTACCAAGCAATCCGCGACGCCAAATCTCGCGAATAGTTCGTGTAACCAATTTATGGTGTTTTCTGTCGTCGGGTGTTTAAATCTAGCAACCTCTGGCCATTTACTAAAACTATCTATTGTTATTAAATAATACTAACCTTCAATGGGTCCTGCGTAATCCACGTGGATTCTGGACCACGGTCTGTCGACTTTAGGCCATGGCCTTTGTATAGAGGGTGGTACTTTCGCCGCAGAAGCACAATCTTTGCAACTTTCCACCATTTGCGTGATATCATCGTCCATGTTCGGCCAGTGGACAAAACTTCTCATAAGTGATTTCATCCGGTTTTTTCCGGGATGTCCTTAGTGAAAATCTTTTAAGATCCTTCTTCGTAGTGACTTTGGTATTACTACTCTCTCGTTATACAATAATATGTTGTCACAGATTGAGAAACTGTCTGCTAATTTCCTCACTTTCTCTTCTATTTTTTTCTTGGTATCCTGAATAAACTCGTCTCTTTCTGCTTCTCGTCTTATCTCTAGCAGCGTTACAGGTAGTTCCTTTATTGTATTGCATAGTACCTTACTGATTTCATCTTCAGCTTGTAATGCTGCAATTACCGAATCTTCTAACAATTCGCTTTCGCAGGTATTAATCGCGATAGTCCGTCAGCGTGTCCTATTTTCTTTGATGATAAGAATTCCAGTTTAAAATTATAGTTTAGTAACACAGTTCCCCATCTTAAAAGTCTGTTCGCTGTATAGACTGGTAGACCTTTTTTTGAACTGAAAATCGTAAGAAGTGGTTTGTGGTCCGTTTGGAGTGTTAACTCTCTCCAATAAATATATCTGTGAAAACGAGTTACTGCAAAAATTATGCCTAATGCCTCCTTTTCGATCTGTGAATAGTTTCTCTCCGCCGGTAATAATGATCTAGATGCGTGTGCAACGGGTTTGTTTGTACCGTTCCGCATCTTGTGTAAAATACACACACCTACCCCATGTGAGCTCGCGTCACTTGCAATAATGATTTCGAGTTCGGGATCGAAATGTGTCAATGTTAACTGAAGTTAATTTTTGTATTATTTCCTTAAATGCTTTTTTACAGTCCTTTGTCCAATTCCAATTATGCTTCTTTTTTAGTAACTCATTTAGTGGAGCCCTCAGTTTATGCATATTATCAATAAATTCGCCATAGTAGTTAGCTAGGCCCAGGAAACTTTGTAGTTCTGCAACATTTTTTGGTTCCGGCATATTTTTAATTGCCGATGCTCTCTCTGGGTCTGGTTTCCTGCCATTTTCATTTATTATCCGACCTAAATATTTAATTTCATTTAGGAAAAAATCACACTTTTCTCCTTTTACTTTGAACCCAAAGTCCTGAAGTCTTCTGAAAACTTCCTTTATGTGTGCTGTGTGCTCTTCAACATTGTCGCTCTTAATTAGAATATCATCCAGATAAGCGGTCGCGAAATTCTGGCCCGTGAGCATTGTGTCCATCGTTTGCTGAAAAATTGCAAGTGCAACTTTTACTCCGAATGGTAGTCTGTTGAATTTGTACAACCCATTGTGTGTATTAATACAAAGGATTTTCGTACTCTCTTCTTGTACTGGAATTTGTAGATAAGCCTCACTAAGATCTATTTTTGAAAATATCTTACCGCCGTTGAGCTTTGTAAATATCTCCTATGGGCTCGGTAGTGGGTAATGGTGGTCTTTTATCGCCTTGTTGAGTCCCGTCGAAAAATCTGTGCATACGCGAATTTCTCCTGACTTTTTTTTTTACATAAACCACCTGGGCTGCCCACTCGCTAAACTCTGTTTTTGATAGAATCCCAGTTTGTTCAAGTCTCTCCAAATCTTTGTCTATTTTTTCTATAGTAGCGAACGGTACATTTCGCTTCTTTTTAAAAATTGGTTGGACGTTTTCTTTTAATTCTATTTTGGCCTTAAATTTGTTGCATCGTCTCAACCCGCTCGAAAATACCTCAGGAAATTGGTTATATAATTCTTCCTTCAATTTTATAGTATCTGATGTTTCAACCTCTAACTTTTGCAAAAAGAGTTGATAGGTAGGTCCCAAACGTTGAACTTCTGCATCCAGTCGATACCTACTAGATTTTCAGTATCTTTCATGACGTATATCTTAAGTTTTTTTGTTTTGCCGTGAAATTTAACATTCACGATTATTTATTCCTCAAATTTCATTCGACTTGGCAATTTTTTGTGTGTGTAACATGGTAGGTCGGTTGAGTTTTCTCCATGTCTGTAAGTTGATTATCGTGAGGTCGGAACCCGAATCCAGTTGTAATTTAATCTTTTTATTTAAAATTTCCAGTTCCACATACTTCCTTATGTTGGTGTTGTCATCGTTATGCATCCTTGTAGCTCTTATTCTATTAGTATCTTTTCTATTTCTTCATTGGGATGCCTTGTGGCCTTTTTTCCACATTCAAGACAGTATTTATATCTAAAGTGGCAATCCTTGTTCCAATATAGTCCTCCACATCGATAACATGCTGATCGAGGGGGCTTATATTTGTTTCGATATTCGTCATAATTTGTCCTGTATGTTGTACTTTTTCTCTTATTATAAAATTTTCTTTTTCTTTCCGGGGCGGGTGAGAATCTTTTTTCATTGTCGTAAAAATTTAGTTTTCTTTCCGGGGAGGGTGAAGAACGTAAACTTTTGTTTAACTTACGTATATGAGAAACAGCTGATTCTTCAATGTTCTTTGCGTCTTTCTTTATACTTAGACATCTCTGGCAATCTTCCGATAATTGCTGTAATGTTAGACCCGGTTCATTTTGTAATTTTGCAAGCATTCTTCTGCGCATTTCGTTATCTTTTGTAGAAACTAACCCTTGAACAAAGATGAGACATTTGAAATTGTTCGGGGTTAATTCTGCTAGATTGAAGTCGTCACAATGTTTATTTACGATTGCGGCAAACGTGGAATAATCCTCATTATTGCCCGTTACCAGGTTAAGGCATTTCCACCTCTTGTGGAAGAGTGATGTTTTCGGGCTGAAGAGTTCTTTAAGACATGTCACTGCTTCGTCAAATGTTAATTCGTTCGTCTTTTTTGGCAAGATATAATCCACGAACTTTGTATATTCTTCAGTTTCTAATTTTCTAAGCAATAGACGTAGCTTTTTTGCTTCTGTCCAATTTTGACAGTCGATATTAAAGATATCTTCATGTCTTCTGAAGTAATCTCCAAAATGTTTGTCCTCATCTAGAGAATATTTGAAAATCTCTATGGTATTCCATACTGCGTCTTGCGAAAATGTTGCTTCTTTTTCAATATCTAATTGCTTGTTGCCCGCTACTTTCAATATTAGTTCCTGGAGATCTATTTGTCTTTCTAATTGCTTTTGCCATTTTTCTTCCATTCGTTCTTGTAGTTGTAATTGTTGATCATTTTGGTGTTTTATCAGTTCTACCAAAATATTTTAAAAATCTTCCATGATAACTCAATTTTACGTATTTTTACTCCTCGTAACTGTTTATCGCTAATTTGTTGAGGACGACGAGGGAAGGATTTTTCTATTTCTTCTTTTTGTGTGAGTTCGAATCGCTCGACGCCAATTTGCTTGTTGAACGACGAGGGAAGATTTTTCTTTTGTTGATGTTTTCTTTTCCGCTTGGGTTCGAATCTTCGTCGCCAATTTGCTTGTTGGACGACGAGGGAAGATTTTTCTTTTGTTGATGTTTTCTTTTCCGCTTTGGTTCGAATCTTCGTCGCCAATTTGTTGTGGATTCCGAGATGAAATTCGGTCTCCAATGAATGACAAACGCAAGAATTAAATATAAATAAAATGTATTTACACAATAATACAAAGGGTAATACTGTTAGTAATCCAGGAACGCGGTTAGTAGCAATAACATATATACAGTCTCGAAGTAGGACTTCCTTAGGGTCTACGTGCTTGTAACTGACTTCTACAAGCAGTTACCTCACACTATTACTCTACCTCCAACTCAATCTCAATCTCAATCTTCTTACTATCTACTCACTCTATTCTGACTGACTCTATAACTCTGGTTATTTAACGGCAGCAGTCCAAGTAACACTCTGGTCGAGTCCACTTATATGAAAAAGGGGAGGACCCCATTACAGTTTTCTTTTTGGCCCAGGAGTTAGTATAAGTCAGTATAAGCATTGTATCAATGATCGAGCTCAAGTCAGCTTTGCACAGAGTTGTAACAACCAAAGAAAAGTTTGTACTTATTTTATCGTTGGAAGCTTTAAACATGGTCATGGTATGTCCGTTTTCATTTTTTTTTTATTATTCCTTATTATCATTTTGTTTATTGTTTTTATCTCGTTTTCCCACACATTTATTTTTTTTTAAATCTTTGAAGATGTTATTTCAGTAAAAAATTTATGCAACATCTGCAAAAATAATTTAATAAAACTCAAAAAAAAATTTTTTTGAGAATTGGTTCTTGCATAATTTAAATAAAACATTATTTTCTTTCAGAATGGACAGCAAAAAAAAATCTACACTTAGTATTTATTTTATAAAAAATTACTTGTAATTTTTCAGTACGACTTTTTTTAATTAAATAAAAACATATTGGAGTATCGAAAAATGTAAAATTTAATGCCATTTACGAGTGTGATCTTTTTTTTAAAGAATTTTATTTTATTTTCTTCTTTTAGCAAGTGTTACATTATTTTTTTTCTATGAATGTGCAAAAGGGAAATAACTCTGATTTCTCGTCTTTGTTTCATAAAAGAATAGAATAGCAAAAAATTGTATTCTTAACCCATTGGTTATCTATGATTATGATAATTTTACGGAGAAAATAAAAATAAAGGCATCAATCGGATGCCACTGAATAATTAAGAAAGAACGCAAAGTGAACGCAATTAAAAGCCAATATTATCAATTCAATGAATTTTGCAAATTTTTTTTTGTTAGTACCAATCAGTTATTAGGTTGGTGCAAAAATAATGACGTAATAATGTCGTTTTTTGACGTATTTTTAACGTCAAAAAACGACATTCTTACGTCATTACTTTTGCACCAACCTAATATTTTAATACATTTTATTAAATTCAGGATATTTTTTTAAAATCACATTGGGTGTAGTTATATATTTTATGGTATGAAACAGGTTAGAAAATAATAGAAATAAATAAATAAAGGTGTTGCGGAGGTGAAGGTTAAAACAAAAGTTTAAAAATTAACCAGAAAGCTGTTTTTAGTCATATGAGGTCGGCTGCGTGTATAAAATTTCACTTCTCCACAAACATTTAACTTTATGTATGGTATATGTGAATGTTCCCTACGTACGTGTATGTGTATGTGTCTCACATTTTCATAGCGTCCACCCGTAAGGGGTAGGAACGCGATTTCTTAAACAGCTACATTTTACTTTTAGTAAGCGAGAGAAATCAAAAAGAGGAAGAAAGAACTTGTGTCTGGTATTTATAATAAACGTAGTCACGTGATCAGCTCCGGGGAGCATTTCTGATTTTGGCGGGAAAATGGTTTTGAATAATGCGTAGGCGTTGTACGGACGTAGGCGAGAACATGATTTTAATATTATCGAGTTTTTTTTTTTTTCGTTATTTCGTAAACAAGATTTTTAACTAAAATTTCGGACATGCTAAGAATGAGTAAAAAATTTCAAAAAATATTCAAAAAATACTTTAGTGTTTCTTCTCAATAATGAAATATACATTTAACACGAAGAAAATTTTTTTCATTAATTTTCAGGCCGTTCTTGTTATGCTATCGATTTTCATGAAGATGCCTATATTAACTGACCAATGAGAAATGAGAAAAATATCAAGGCAGCTGTGATCCACCTTTTGCAGAGATTTGCACAAAAACTGACATTGAATGGAAAGTGGTAGCAGGATTCCAAAAAAGCAATGAAAATTAAAAGTATTATTTTAAAAAAATACACTACACCGTTCGGAAATCTTAATAAACAAAATGTGCTCTCTGAGAGGAATCAAAACTGCACCCCCTTTGTAGGAGAAACCATCATCTGATCCGGTGTGATTTACTGGTTGGCTACAAAGAGTGTTATAGTTCAGCAAGGCTCTATTTTCCCTTTCAACACTAAGATATTTTCTCAAAACTCATATCTACTCAGTTTTGCATCCGGAATGTTAAACAAAGCATTTTCTCTGTCCATATTACTGAGATTACATATTGTAACTATTTACATCGTTCGAACTGTTTGTTCTTATCTTTATTGCCATATTCACGTTTCGGCCGTTGTATGCTCTGGCCTTCTACAGGTGATATGTTTTGGAATTTCGAACCAAATCCTTTATTTAGTCCACGGTGTGGGGGGGGGGGTAATTGGCTCAATGGACTAATTGACACATGGCCCACTAGATAAATGCGTTGGTTGAGTAATCCCAGAAAGTTACTTGACCCAAAGAGTGGGGAACAGAAACTTGGCCAGTTGAGTTACTGAAGGGAATTAACTGAAACTGATATATAAAATTTCGCTTGAAGATGGAACAGAGCTTACTTTAACTCAATTTAATTTAAATAATTATATTGAAGTTTTTGGCTCTTGTTTTGAAACATGAGACTTCTTATGTCGCGTTTTGGAATCATATTTTAAATAAATAATTATATATATATATATATATATATATATATATATATATATATATATATATATATATATAAAAATGGCATAGTACGTGGATTTAGAGAAATCTACCCCGGGGACTAAATAAAGGGTTCGTTCCATATTCCAATGTATATCATCTGAAGGCCCGAGAGTACAACAAAACGTCGTGAATATGGCAATAAAGATGAGGACAACATTCCGAACGATGTAAATAGTTACAATCTCAAAAATACAGACAGATACATAATGTATAAAAAATAAAATTATTGATTTCTTGCGGGCGTTTTTAACGTTGGTGTTTCAGATGAGAAATAGCACGTGTTTCCCGAAATACCTACAACGAAAATGGATGACTCGGTTTGTGAATCCACGTGAATAAATGAAAAAAAAATGACAAAGACAATGATGTGTGTAACATAAGAATGAGAAAACCTTTTTGGATCAAAGCATGTCAAGTGAGTGAATGTGAATACGTATGTCTGTTGTATGTGTGTGATTTCTTCATGCGTTTCCCAGTGAGAAACGCGTTTTTTTCCGCGAGAGACTTACATGTTGACTTGTAAGCGGAAAAAGTAAGAGCCTAAGAAAAATTATCGCAGAGCATTTATAGTGCCGGAGAGCGCCTCCTAGTAGCGGTTTCAGGAAAGTAAGTGGAGTTAATCCCATAGATTCAATAACATTTAATAAAAGCTTATAGAATAAAAAATTATATTCTTAAACTATTGGTTATATAAGGTTAAAGTTAATTTATTTTTAAAGATAAGTACTAATTTCTTGAATATTGAACTGTTGGTGTTCCGTATTTCTTTGATTTTAATTTTTCGCATGCTTTTTAAGGGGTGCCTTGATGATACGGTTTGCGTTTCTAACTTTTGAATCCACAGGCGTAAATAAACGTTATTCTGATTACGTTTTCAGTAAAAATTAAACATTATGTTGCGGACTGGTGATTGTGTTTAAGATCAGAAGGAATTTCGAGGCTGTGTTCTACAACATTCGTCCACAACAATAATTTAGAACAAATACTTGGAACAAATCATGCAAATAAAGTTGAAAACAAGACAAAAGTTGAATGCATAACAATAACATCAATTTATATACAATTTATACAAATATTCAAAGTTGTTCAAAGTTGCGTACCTTTATCTGCTTGAGAAAAATGGATTGTTAGTTACTGATACTTGTTATGTAGTGAGAAATATCACTTTGAAAAGTATAGTAAGTGAAGTTTGAGAAAATGTTCTAGAGAGAGATAGAGTGTGCTCGAAGGTTACCGAGTTAGTGAATATTTTAACGCGGCAAAGTCAGAGTTTAGACTGGCGTGGAGTTGACGGTCATCTCTCTAGGTGTGGAGGTCTGACTGTCTAAAGTTGGTAATTGTCTTTAACGTCTGGTCAGCAATGACTAAGACGGGAGTCGGTGAAGGTTACATCTTGAAACTTGGTAATTACTACCCCGAAGGTTCACACGTTTTCGGTTTATATAATCACTGAGTGGCTCCCAGCATACGAGCGGGAAAACAGATTGGTCGCGTGCAGGCGGTTTGATTGGTCGGAACTGACCAATCAGCAAGCCAGATTGGAGGTGATTGACCAATGAATACTTGTTATATTGTCTGAAAGTAGAATTTGGCTTACCAGATAGGAAGAGTGCATTTCCTACAAAGAGGTAAGGTTGGTTGTGTTGTGGGAGATTCTACAATTACATTTACTGTTGTGATGATATAACCCAACTTCCCCATTCACGATAATGGACGGACTGGTTGCCGATTAAGTACGACCACAGCGGACAGTGAGGAAAAGGTCTTCGTTTGTTAACACCTATTGAGGTTAGCATACTCCCGACTCTGTCTCTGTATTTTGACATACCTACATCCGATCATAAAATTATTATTGAAAACCAACACTCGGGTTTACTTTGTTTATTATATCTTGCACGAGATATAACATTTACAAAACCCAGTTAAGTAATCGTTAAGTTTACTAAATACCATATCTCTTCAACAAATATTGAATTTTTAAGAGACCTTTAAATTTAATTTGTTCTTTACATTTTACGTCTAAAATGAAATGGAGGTTAGATGAGGGACGAGAAATACTTGCCAATGTTTTAAAAATGCCTAAAAACTTTAATTACATGCGACAATTATTTTTTCTTCAAATACGGGTTATCTATAGCAGCCATTCTCAACCTTTCCTCCATCATTGACCCCCTCGGCTTTATGTATTTCTCCATTTACCCCCTACTCCCATACAAAAAATTCATAGCCATCATAAAGCATTGATGTACAATTTCGTGACTAAATGAATGAATGAATGATTTTTTCATTCAAAATACTAAGAGTTTTTTTTAGTCAAAATACTGTGCCTAAAAAAGATATTAAGCGACACTCAAAATACTGATTTCTTATTTAGTACTAATCTACTAATTTTTTAGTATAAGTTAGTACTCTGTATAAAATTCAGTATTTTTATTAGCGTTTGTAGTGTCGGAGTTACCTCCTCCTTCTATATAATGCTAAATAAATAAAGGAATAAAATTGTATTGTAATTTATTACTAGAAAAATAAAAGTTATCAAAATTAAATTGTTAAAAAGAAATATTATCGGCGAAGGAGAGAAGTCATAGATGTTGTAGGGGAGATAACTCTAGCTGACTTAGTTTACGTTTGCTTCAACTGAATACCTTATCTGCCGTCCAAGGGGAGGAAACTAATACTAAAAACAATATATTTCTTTTCTTTTTCTTTTACTAATATTCACCCAATACAAGGCCCAAGAGCCACTGAAGGTAGAGGGTTATTCTGTGGTGTTGTATTAGCGTAAGAAATGATAGGAAGCGAAGTTCTTGGTACTCTGCAGGAAAGATAGCTAACTCTAGACTGAAGAGGTCATGATTTAATTTGTGAATAAAATTTCAGAGTTCAGTTGGAAAAGTCAGAAGTACAGATTTGAAGTAGACTTTAGAAGGATCCAGAAACCCAATCATAAACAGGGAACAAGGGATAAAACTCTACTCCTGTTCAAAAGACCAGGAAGGAGTGTGAACCGGTCGTTAGTCAAACCTATCTACTCCTATTGGGAAAGAAGAGAAAATAATAATTAGTAAAATAATAATTAGTAAATAAAATTTCAGAGTTTAGAAGGAGACGAAAGTATAGAGTATAGTATTTTTAGTTTAGAAAATGCACTGCAAGTGGACAGTATTTACTAATATATCATATAATATTAAATATAATAATTTTAATATACTCTTATGTGTCAAAAGTCATTAGATAGATGCCTTGTGTTATGCATCATCAATGAAATGCAGCAAATTGATGTGATTTTCATTCCACATAATATATCATGTAATATAAAATGTTATAATATTAATGTAAACAAAAATTCAAGTTTTATAATTATTTATATTTATTTACATTCAGACTAATGTTGTCATCTTTGTTATTATCATCACAATATTTGATTGTTATACTCTCCATCTTTCTTCATATGTTTATCAATCTGGATTTAGAAAAACTGGAAAATTTTTATTCAATAAAACTACAGTGGAACCTCTATTCACAAATTTAATTTGTTCCTGAAAGCCATTTGTAACCCGAAATGTTCATAAACTGAAACTATTTTTCCAATAGGAATCAATGTAGAGAAAAAAAGTCACAGTACAATAAAATTGGGGAAAAAAAAAAGCACAACACAACACATGAATGTATACAACACAGTGGTCGACTCAGAAATTACTCCGTTCAGGTTAACTCAGTTCGGCAATGTTGTTTGAGAACCAAAATTTTGTTTGATAACCGAATCATTTTTATCTCAAATTTTCCGTTTGAAAACCAATTTGTTTGACATGTGAAATGTTTGAGAACCAAGGTTACCCTGTATTTTCTTATTTTTGTTTGAATTTCGGGAGATATGGAGTTATCATTATTTACATTTGGACTAATGCCCTCTTTTTTATTGTTAATATTTCAGTTGTGGCATCCTCTGGCCTTCTTCAGAGGTCTGTCAATCCAGGTATCCTTCAGGAAGTTTTAAATAATGTTCTAACACTGAGGTCTGTGTCTAGGGGAGATAACTCATCTTGTCCTTATTTAGTACTTTTCAGTTATTGCTTGTTCTGTTTCCACTGAGTCTAAAGTCTGCATTTACAAAACAATGCTTTAATCCACTAGGCTGTTGTCCCATGAATAATATAATAATGGTGACTCCTCATTCCAGAAATTCGGCAGAAATTATAATTATTTTTTATTATGTTTATGTTATTTATCTTTATTATTTATTATTTTTGTTATTTTTTGTTATTTATTATTATTTTGTTATATTTATTATTTTTTATTTTTTGTTATCTTATTATCTTTTCTTAACTTTTTTTTGTTATTTTTATTACATTTTTATAATTTTTTAGTATTTTATTTTGTTATGTTTTATTATTTTTTGTTATTTATCATAATTTTTCTTTTTCTTTTATTATTATTTTTGTCATTTTCATTATTTGTTTATTATTCTTTCATTATTTTTAACTGTTTTTTATTTTTCTTTTAATTATTTTTTCTTACACATTATTACTTTTTATAATTATTATTTCATTTTTAATTATATTATCTATTATGTTTTGTTACTTTCTTGTTAATTTTATTATTTTTTAATTATTTTATGTTGTAATTTATTATTTTTTGTTATTTTTTTATAATTTTTCTATTATTTTATTATTATTTGTTTATTATTTTTGTTATTTTTATTTTTTCTTATATTTTTTATTTTCGTTATTTTTTATTATTTTTGTTATTTTTTATTATTTTTGTTAATTCTTAATTATTATTTACTATTACTTTTTTGTCATATTTTATTAAAAGTTTATTATTTTTTAATATTTATTAAAAATTAGTCATTTTTAATTATTTTTTATGTTATTTATATCTATTTTTAGTAGTCTAAGTCTATGTTAATGAAAATTCAAATATTTCTTTTCCTCGTTCCTGTATTATATTGAATATATTTAATACAACCATTGGTCATGATTTTGATGCATACATGCACTTTGCAATCACTAAAACTAACACAAATTAAAAGTTTTAAAATAAACTAAATGCTTGCATGGATATCATTGCATACATGTATTCGTTAATATTTGAACAAAACCTTTGTAACAAAATGTATATGTAACAATAGCAATCTGGGTGAAAATTTTGTTTCTGTCTTCCTGTGACATGGTGGGTGGTGACCTCCTCATGTGGGGCAATCTCTAGCTTGACAGGGGTCAATAAACAATGTTAAGTATGAAAATGTACAGTTGTCAGGGCCTAGAGTAAGGGCAAAATCTGAAAGAAAGTTTGATGTAGAAAAGGCGTATGGTCAATCACTGACATTAAGCAATGTCGAGACTGGTCAGTACTTTAATGGGTGACTGCGTGATAAAACCAGATGCTATAAGCTTGGATATGTGGATGGTGTAATGATGAATGAGAAGATGAAGAGCCAAGTTTGAATTCCAGTCAGGTTCGTTACATTTACTTACGTACAAATACTCTTGGCTGGTCATGAATCGAAAAGAAGACAGAAACGCCAAAACATGTCATATCCACTCCTACCAACACACATTGGACTAGTGTAGTAGTGTAATGTCCCATTCCTCCCTATTAATCTGGGGAAGGCTGACATCCAAAAAAAGGACCTTAACAGGCTGAGAAGAAGAAGAAATGTGGAAAATGAACTAATTAAGAAAGTTATTGGGGTGATATATATAAATGACTGTCTAATTAGTATAACTAAAGCATAGAGACTATACGAGTGCCCAAGCAGTAGGAGAAGGACAGATTATGATATGCAAGATTCATGATTACTGTGGGACTGAGAAAATACAAAGCAATTACATTTCATAACAGTTGCTAGACAATTTTTCTCACCAGATTCTACCTTACATATTTATAAGTCTACCATTCATCCTTGTTTTGAATATTGCTACCACATCTGGTTTAATGCTCCTGCTATATATTTAGAGATTATTAATAAAATCCTAAGAAGAATCTATTTTATATATTTATAAGTCTACCATTCATCTTTGTTTTGAATATTGCTACCACATCTGGTCTAGTACTCTTGCTATATATTTAGAGATTCTTAATAAAATCCAAAGAAGAATCTATCTTACATATTTATAAGTCTACCATTCATCCTTGTTTTGAATATTGCTAACACATCTGGTCTAGTGCTCCTGCTATATATTTAGAGATTCTTAATAAAATCCAAAGAAGAATCTATCTTACATACTTATATGTCTACCATTCATCCTTGTTTTGAATGTTGCTACCACATCTGGTCTAGTACTCCTGCTATATATTTAGAGATTATTAATAAAATCCAAAGAAGAATCTATTTTACATATTTATAAGTCTACCATTCATCCTTGTTTTGAATATTGCTACCACATCTGGCCTAGTACTCTTGCTATATATTTAGAGATTCTTAATAAAATCCAAAGAAGAATCTATCTTACGTATTTATAAGTCTACCATTCATCCTTGTTTTGAATATTGCTACCACATCTGGTCTAGGGCTCCTGCTATATATTTAGAGATTCTTAATAAAATCCAAAGCAAAATCTATCTTACATATTTATAAGTAAATAAAATAGTAAAAATAAATAAACCAATGTAAAATTGGCAAATGTACCTGAAAAAAGCAATGTATCAAAAGGACATTTTCTCGCTTGACACAGCTATTACTAGGCTTACGGTCACACATATTGAAATACTGGCTCCCATACAATCACCAAAGTTAAGCAACATTAAGCCTGGTCAGTACCTAGATGGATGATCACTTGGGAATACCTCCTGTAAGATTGGATGTGTGGATGGCGTAATGGTTAATTCCAGTTGGTTTTGTTATACTCACTTGTATGCAAATCCCCTTGGGAAAGGTATGAATCCACCTCTTCTCCCTTCAGCTATGGGTTAATTAGTAAGACTTGTATCACTAAAACCATTATGGGATGCGTGTAACAAACTTCACAAGATTTGGCACTCAAATCTTCCGTCCTCTTTAAAAGTCCAAACATTTTGAACATTGATTGAACCAGTCCTAATGTATGGATCAGAAACTTAGACATCATCTGTTCATCTTGAATGATGACTGGATGGAACATATACAAATCTACTTAGTAAAATCCAGAACATCAGTTGGAGATCCCATGCAACACTTGACACAATTTATAGAGAATTGAGACCAATCTGTCTTAAGCTCAAACAAAAACGATTGCAGTTTGCTGGCCACTGCCACCGAGCAATCTGGGAGTTTAACTCATGCTTACTTCTATGACATCCTTCTGGAGGTGTCTTCTTGTGAAAGTTGACTTTCCCAGGCACCATGTCTTGCGACTCAGGGTTGGATATTGGGGAATGCAGGACGGAGCAGTGTGGAAAGGGATTGTTAATAGAGTTCCTACCAACCACAGGGTCGTCAAAAGATGATAATGATGATGGAAACCATTATTACCTCAACAACAAAAAAATTGCATACAACATATTTAGATTTTGCCATTAAATAACACATATAGGTGTTGATATGCCACTAAACAAAAACAACCAATTGATATAATGGAATATGCATACACCTGTGTTCCCCCTCACTGGAGTGTGATTGGCTGGTGTCTGTCATAAATATCGACGGACATGTAGATACGAGGAGTCAAGAGCCTTAGTCTGAGAGCTAAGTCTATAACAACGCCCATTGGACTACACCATTGATCTACACTTCTTACTTGAGACTATGATGTGTACCAGTCGATTACTGCTACCGTATTCTACTTGGTTATAGTAGCCAAAACCACTTAGCTACTTCGTTCAAATAGATCCCTTTCCGCGACATATCATCAATGTTATAGTGGAACACACCTATTCTATAGTTAATAGACTCTCCCACCTATAATAAGTAGGAGTAGTAAGAGTAGCGAGGGGTCACTCAGTGAGTCGGTCAGTCAGTCAATGCCGTACGACCGTTAGTCAAATACTAAAGTATCAGCGACCACAACTAGATTATAGTTATGCGTTATACCTATTATATCAAGTTCCTAACATTTTGTACATCAAACCTATTTTAGGACCGACTTAGTGCAAATACAAGCCTCCACTGTGAAACAACTACATAACAACCAATCAACAGCTATTACTAGCAATTACCTTTGCCAATTTTATTGTTTTAAACAGATATTTTTAGAATTTGACTAAACCTCAAACATATGAAACTGGTTGTCTTTTTTCTTGAGAATTGATAATAAATATATTAACCCTTTGAGTTTTGTGTTCCTGAATGATTTTAACCCTTTGAGCTCTGTGTTCCTGAATGATTTTAACCCTTTGAGCTCTGTGTTCCTGAATGATTTTAACCTTTCTGCCTGAGCTCCTGAGTCAAAATTCGTAAATAATTGCTATGTAATGTTTCAAGGTAGATATAAAAATAGTGACAAGTGTTTATCCATCGTTCAACCGGTGGCTGGGCATTACACTTTTTTTCTCTACCACCGATAAAGCGGTGGTCAGGCCTCAAAGGATTATTATGCAGTGATCCTGTGGGGATCAGTTTAGTACTCAATGACAATAGAAAACCGATCCCCCACTTTATGTCCAGTCGAATTTTATATGAATGTCAATCATGATTTGGAAAAAAGACATGGTCACCGAAGCATACAACACAGATGACACCAAAGAAAGGATATTAACCCTTTGAGCTCTGCATTTCCTGAACAATTTTAACCCTTCTGCAATAGCTCCTGAGTTAAAATTCGCAAATAATTGGTAACTAATGTTTCACGGTAGATATAAAAATAGTTACATGTGTTTACCCACTGTTCAACCGGTGACTGGTCATTACGTCATTTTTCTCTACCACTGTTCAACTGGTTGCTGGGCATTATGTCATTTTTCTCTACCACCACCAGTAAAACAGTGGTGAGGGCACAAAGAGTTAAGCAGTACTTATTTAATTTCCAGTTTATATGGAGTCCTGCATCCAGGTTTGGGTTCACTTGTCTTCTACCCTAAGTATCAAACTTTTCTAAATTTCTTTATATAAAAATACATTTACTCAAGTGGTTTTTCAAATTTGAGTCTGTCCAGCCCTCTTTTAAGAGTTCTTAGCGGAATCAAAATTTCACAGGACTATGTAAAATTACCTTGCAGTGGTTCTAACAGCGCCAAAACTTAGAAAAACACAATTGTTTTTGCATGAAATCAATTTGAAAACACGATTAAGTCGCCAGAATGAAAGGAGGACAACTCATATCGAGTTATACTTATTATAAAACCCAGGTTGTTTGTGTTTGTGTGTGTGTGTGTGTGTGTGTTCGTTTATATATGGGATCGGATTGCCTACATTTCTCAACCGATTTCAACAAAACTTCACTTTTTTTTTGGCAGGTCGTGTTTCTTATTGTCTTGCACACTTTTTTCTTTATTTTTACATTCAGAATGCTTTAAAAATTACATTTACAAGACAATTGTTTATAATAAAATTCTATTCAATTGGTAGACTCATAACGATTGAAAACAATGTTTTTGTTTGAGTTTGGGTTTGACCAATTCGTAGAAAAAAAAAACCACACAAAACAAAAAAAAAATCTAATTAAGACATGTGTGTCCGTCAGCCTTAAACAATAATCTTTGTCAATTTTATTTTTCAGTCTTTATGATGGTTGATATTTGATCTATCTCTTACTGTTACATCCCCGGGCAACGCGGGGCTCTACTGCTAGTCACTCTATATGTGGGTCTAATCTCTCTCTTTCTTCTTCCTTCTCTTTCTTCTCCTTCTCTTTCTTCTCCCACTTTCTCAACACCCAACCTCAGCTCAACTTCCTGGGGCTGGAATGATAAATCCAACTTCCAGATGGTGCAGTGAAAACAAAAGGGATTTTCAGTCATTGGTCCTTATCCATCAGCTTGCCCCATGCTGGGATCCTCTTGATCGACCAAACCACTCTAGAATTGGAGAAAGAAAAATCTACTTCCATTCTCCTTTAAACAAAAGTTTATATTTTCTCTGTCTTATGCATTTGTTTTACAATCAAATATACCACACAGCTTTCTTGTCCATAGTAACTTCAAAATAGTAATTAATATTTTTCTTACCACTTGCATCCAAGGGAATCCAAATTAATGTTTGGATATAAAATTTTCTCTGAGCCAATGTTGCTGAAGTTATAATGATGAACACATGGAGTTATTTTCTTCTATGTGGTTCGAAACATGTTTTTATTTTATCTGAGCCAGGGGAATTGTAAATACTATTTTGCTGACCACCCAGATTTCTCTATCGACATGTTTTTTCTTTTATTTGACATCTTCATGGATACCATAATGGTCTCTTTCTTATTGGTGGAAGGTGGGCAGTCTCAGGTTTGTTCAATCTTATTGAATTTCATCTCATTAAATCTGGGTTCATTTCTCTTTGGAATTATCTCAAAACATGGTTTTTCAACACATTTTGTTTTTAATTTTCTTCTCAACTTTACAATCCATTTCCTTGCAATTTCAACAATTGTCATCTAGTTAGGAGACTCTCTCCTATTCCTCCTTTCTTTCTTTTTTTGTTTGATCAACAGGAGATTTCAGTGTCACAACATCCTCCTGTGTCAGTTTAAACTGATATCTTCTTTTTCCATCAATTGTGACCATTTTGATAAAGTTTGTATTTTTTTGATTTCACATGAAAACTTGGAAATTTTCCAACATATTTCAGTGAAATTTTCTCTTCCCAAAATTATAGTTTAATATTTAGGTATATGGAAATTGTGTTATTTTAAACTGATGCACAGAGGATATGAATTAAACTGAAGCCTTTTTTTTCTATACATAGCCACCATTTTGCTTAAAGTTTATATTTTCTTGATTTCACATGAAAACTTGGAAATTTTCCAACATATTTCAGTGAAATTTTCTCTTCCCAAAATTATAGTTTAATATTTAGGTCTATGGAAATTGTGTTATTTTAAACTGATGCACAGAGGATATGAATTAAACTGAAGCCTTTTTTTTTCTATACATAGCCACCATTTTGCTTAAAGTTTATATTTTCTTGATTTCACATGAAAACTTGGAAATTTTCCAACATATTTCAGTGAAATTTTCACTTCTCAAAATTATAGTTTTTAGTTATATGGAAAGAAGGTATCTGTCTAGACTGACTACAAGAGGATATGGGTTAAGGTCTGCCAATTCAGTTTACTTTGTTATCACTATCAGTGATAAGATTTCTTTTGCCTCGGTACTACAAATTTCTTACAGAAACTCACTTATCATTCCTAGCTTGAAATACGATATCATTAAATTCCTCTTTATAGTACAAGATATCTGTTAAAAATTCAATTCATAATTTTTGACCTGAAAAAGCTTCTTGGGGAAAAGAACATATGTGCAGCTATAACAGATGACAAGATATCTCTATCCTTATTTGTTTCTTATACTAAGTCAATCAATGAAGCAATTCTTGAGTGTGATGCCATCTGAATGGTTCCCCCTTTGGTGATAAAGGAAAAGGGCAACTTTTAACATGGTAATGGTATTATTAGTTGTTTCCTTATAAGGTAACATCTGGCTTTCATTGAAATGAGCAGCCAGTGTTACTTTTGGTAGAAATTTATAAAAGCATTCTCTTTTTCCATTAAAATAGGTTTCTCAAATTCAGTAGCTGCTATCACTCTTTTCAGTATTGAGGTTTTCCTTCCTAACCTTTTGTTTGAGGTTATGTGGAACATCAACATATTGATAATGCCATTTTATCTTTAAGTTACTTGTGCTATCGAATTGTTGCCATATCTGGTCTTGTGCTCCTGCTCTTCATCTCAAGGTTCTTGACAAAATCCAAAGAAGGATCTGCAATGTAAGTGATCCTGACTTGGTATCTTGAGTTCAGTCACTTTCTCACTGATGTAATATGGCTTCCTTCTGTCTTATCTACAAATATTTTCATAGCAATTTTTCTTATGAGCTTTTTTCCCTGGTGCCCTGACTGCGTAAATTTAACAGTGTTACTAGATTGGTATCTAGGTTCCACGCATTTATTGTTGAAAAAGTTCAATATAACGACGACGACTCCAGCAAATTCTTTTCTCGCACTTTCCAACTTGGAACTCCCTTCTATTTACTTGCTGCCCTGAAAACTAAAGTCTTCAAAAATTTCAATATAATGTCAATCGCCATCTTCTATCTTGAATCCCATTCATCTTTTATCCCTTCCCCAATCTCCCTATACCTAATCTTTTCTCTCACCTTTACCCTCTGTAAACCCCTGTGTACTAGTGGCACTCCTGCCTTGCTTGAAGTGAAATGATTAAAAAAGAAATTGTTGCTGCTGTTGAAAGTCTTCAAGTGATGTGGTTTCCATCATTTGGTATAGTTCTTTATTTGTGATTCTGTTACTCCAGTCCACAAGATTCAAAGAAGGACAGTCCTTACAAAGGCCTGCAGACTTAATTTGCTCAAAGCCACTTTTAATCATTGATCTTATAAAGTGCTTGTATAGCACTAACAATTTAGATATTTCTAAATAGGTTTGGCACCAGATATGACATCCATATGAAATTCTCAATCTGACAAGGCCATTTAAGAAGAGTTTTTAAGTTAATGCTTTAGTTTTGTAGTAGTTTGCCATGTTGGGCTACCTCTAGAACTATCTCTTTGGATTTCCTTATCTCCTATACTAAATTTGTTGTTACTGAGTAATATGTCCTGGAAAGGGATATATTTGTTCAAAGTAGCAAAGTGGTTTTTGGACTACTGTAACCGAGTAGGACAATCTAGCAGGTAGCTGTAATGGACTGGTCCTCATCATAGTGGTAGGCAATAGGCGTAGTCAATAGGCATCGTCAATAAGCGTAGTCCTGTACCTCCACACCAGTCTGTATTTATGGCTGACACCAACCAGTCATATTACTGTGAGGGGGAACCCAGGTGTATGCATATTTATTACATCACTGACCCATACACCAAAGTATTTGTACTGTTTAATATTTATTAACTTCACACCCTGAATTTTTATGATGGACTCAGAGTGCATACAGGACCAGTACATACTACCCTGACTCTCTGATCAGGGGTAGGAGGCAAGCCTGATTGGGGCCCCGGGCAGTGCTTTGTGATCCACACTATCTTATCAACATTTGCTTTTTTTTACCTACATTTATATACATTACAAATCAAACTAAGCACAACAATGTTACAATCAAATTTGTATTTTATATGAATACTACCAAATGAAAATTGAAAGGTAGTAAGGTGTGTGGGGGTGGGCATATAATAGTTTTTTGTGTGCATATACTAGATTCAGGGTGATACAAGACCCTTGCACCAAGCCTGGGTAATTGCCCTCACTATTTCATTCCAATTTCCAGTTTCTGTTTTGGAAAGGTTTATCTTGAGTCACATTTCCTGTAATACTTGGTAGAGCCTGTTTTTTTGTTTTTTTTGTTCACTATCATTTATATCCCAAATATGAATACCTATACCATGGGCATACTCTCCTCATCATTGGTAAGTTGGCCTCAGAAAGGAAAGCAGGATTGTTGTCTACTATTTCTTCATATATTTGCTCTTTCTGTTTCTTCACATCTTTACTCTTAGATGTGCAGAGCATGGGTTTGCATAAGTTTAAATGGACTTGGATTTTCATTTCCTCCTTGTTTATACAAATACCATTTTTTATAATTTAGTCTTTAGTGTAGTAAATAAATGTTTAATTGTCTAGGTTGATTTTTAATACATGTTATGAATAATCAAGAGTGATCTCCCCTTTTTTTCATTACTCTTCTCTTTGAGAAAGAGCTATTTCTGTTTACTGGGACTATAAGAGGACACTATACATGAATCTTATATTCTCAGTTGAATAAAGCTTTCTTAAAGCCAACACCTGTGTAATTTTGCCATTACAATATGCCATTGAGAAAAGTGTATTTTTGTACCAGACAGGCCATAAAGATAAACTGTTACAGTTGTGTGAAAATCTATTTTAGAATAAGCAGTTAAAGATCCGCCACAATCATTTGTGAATTGTTATGGATTCATTTTCTGAACTTATAGAGAAATAAGTTTTCATATTTACTGGCTAATCAGAGACATGCTTTCCAGCCCTTGTAAAACCTGGGACAGAGCTGGTATGATCCTCCATTGTTCAATAAAATGACTGCTATTAACAGATAAGGGCAGAAAGCAATTAATCATTGAGGAGGAAGGATTAGCACATACACTTCAAGGATAGACAATTAGTCCAGATGAAGGGGTCATAAATCATTACGGGGGAGGGAGAAGAAATAAGAGCCAACAGTTATAGGCAGATTCAACCACCAGGGCAGAAAATTCCTTTCTGTCTTCCTAAGAAGAATTTAAATGAAATGAAAATTCAAGTTTAAATTTCCAGTAAGGTACAGCATAAAGCCCTTGAGACAACAACCTGTGGAAAACACAAAACACTTCCAGTATCTGTCTATATTTCTGAGATGAGGTATTATGTACACTATTTACATTATTCGGGCTATTGTCCTCATCTTTGTCGCCATATTTATTACAACATTTCGGCCGTTGTATGCTCCGGCCTTCTTCAGGTGGTTGGAATGTCAAACTGAACCCTTTATTTCACTCACTGGGGTAGACTGTTCTAGTTCCACATGCCATGTTTAATGGATGTCAGTTATCAGTTATCTCCTGTTAATTTCCCTCTGAAAGTTCTCCACTGCCTTAACCGGGTATCGAACTCACACTCTTTGGGTCCTGTCACTGGATCTAACTAACACCTTTATCCACTGTGCCATGTGTCCTTGACATCCATTAAGCATGGCACGTGGAACTAGAACAGTCTACGCCAGTGAGCAAAATAAAGGGTTCAGTTCAACATTCCAACCACCTAATGAAGGCCAGAAAGTTTGCGCTAACCAAAATGCACACCACACACATTTTCCTGACCCCAAACTGAACCCTTTATTTCACTCACTAAGACCAGCATGGCAAATCCTGTCAAATGCCTAGAATTCACAGCTCAAGCCTCGCTGTTATTATCCAGAGCTATAGCATTACAAGATGATTGTTTGATTTAATCCAATCATTTTTATCATATCATGAAATGAATGTTGTTCTAGATCCTTTCACATGAATACAGGTGTCCCGAAAGGCTCTATCCAGGGTCCTACACTGTTTCTGATGTCAATAATCTTTCTGATGTCATCAGTTCCCAAGTAGGCATTTATGTAGATGACACTAACATTTACTCCTGTCTCAACAGCAAATCCATCAGAGCTGACAAAGTTAACCTGACCATTGTTCTTGAAAAGGACCTTTAATCAGTGGTTAACCGGGGCAGGAAATGGCTTGTAAATTTTAATGCCTCCAAAACTAAACTGCTCTCATTTAACCACCATAAAGAAAATTCTCTGCTCACCATCAGCATGGCTGATGCTCAACTTCAGGAGAGTATCTCACTGTGCTTTCTTGGCCTCATATTTTCAACTGACTTGAAGTGGAACAACTACATTGAATCAATAGCTATATCTACTGCAAGGAAAGTTGGTTCATTGTTGATATCATGGAATATGCATACATCTGTGTTCCCTCTCACTGGAATATGATTGGCTGGTGTCCGCCATAAATACAGACGGATGTGTAGGTACGACAGAGTTTAAGTCTATGACAATGCCCATTGGACTACACCATTGGCTATCCTATTGGTTTACACCTATTACCTGCAACTACGACAAGTACCAGTCGATTACTGCTACCGTGTACTACTTTGTTATTGTAGCCAAAACCACTTAGCTACTTTGATCAAATATATCCCTTTCTGGGACATATCAATTGTATTGTGCCAAAAGGTTTTCCTTGTCAGAGTCCATCTTGCACATTTACAAATCTATCATTTGTCTGTGCATTGAATACTGTTGCCATATCTGGTCTAGTGCTCCTGCTATCCATCGCAAGGTTCTTGACAAAATTCAAAGAAGGATCAGCAATGTAATTTTACAGATGTGATGTGGCTTCCCTCTGTCTTTTCTACAAATATTTTCATGGCAACTGCTCTGACAAGCTTGTTTCCCTGGTGCCACAACTACATGAATTTAAGTGTGCTACTAGATTAGCATCTAGGTCCTGCCCTTTTACTGTTGAAATAGTTAAATGCCAGTAACACTTCTACTCCAACAGTTTCTTTTCTTGAACTTTCCACCTGTGGAACACCATTCCATTTATTTGCTTTTCTGAAAACTACAATCTTCAAAAATTTAAATGCAATGTCAATTGCCATCTTCTCTTGTTTTGAATCCTTTCCTCAATCCCCACTATACTCAGTCTTTTCTCTCACTTTCACTCTCTGTAATCCCCTGTGTACTAGTGGCATTCCTACTTTGCTTGGGGTGAAATGATTAAAAAGGGAGTTATTATTATTTTGTACTCACCACAGGGTAAAAAAATTATTATGTTGTACTCACCACAGTTCTTTTATTCCTAGCATCATGGGAAAATGTTTTTTTTTTCTCTTTTTCTTCTTCTTATTTTATTTATTGATTATATTTCATTTTCCCACAGGTGACTGACATCCATGTCATTAAATAGCACTGTCAATTTGGGTGAGTTAGTTTATCATATTGCAGTTTGGACATTGCTTGAGGCTTCTTTAATTTTTGTAATTTTATTTTTATGAATGGGAGCTGATCTCTATCACAGTCGGCTGTTGGCCAGGATTTAGAAAGCATTTGTTAATGCTTATGTAATCTGTCAGGTTTTTAGTATCTCTTGCATACTTTTTTTATGTCTACGAGCATCATAGGTATTCTTCAAACCAGGCTTTGACTTATTATTTAACTATTAGCTGCACTTCCATGTCATTAAGTAGCATTGTCAGATTGAGAAACCCATTAAGAAATGTCTAAACTGTTGGCTGTATATAACTGGCTTCTCAGATCAAGAAAGACTATGAAACAGCCCTAAAAGATAGCGGATTCCCAGCAACACTCACATACTCACCACAGAACACAAAAAAGGCCAACAAGAAAAGAAATATTATATGGTTCAACCCACCGTACAGCAAAAACGTAAAAACAAATGCAGGAAAAATATTCTTCAAACTCTTACACAAACACTTCCCGGAATCAAGCACCCTACACAAAATATTCAACAAAAATACAGTAAAAATCAGCTACCCTTACACTGAGAACATGGCACAAATAATAAAAACGCACAACAGGAAAATTATCAACAAACCACACAAACAAATTAAACCCACATGCAACTGCAGAATAAAGAATGAATGTCCCTTAAACGGTAATTGTTTACAAAACAACGTAATATACCAAGCCACAATAAAATCACCAGATAATGAAGAAAACGTATACATAGGCGTAACTGAAGGACCCTAGAAACAAAGAAATTATGCACACAAAACATCTTTCACAAATAGTAAATATGCGAACAGCACAATGCTTTCTAATTATATCTGGGAAATTAAAAACAAAATGCACAACAAACCAAAAATATCTTGGAAAATAAGAAAAGATCATCAGCTTACAACAACCAATCAAAAACTTACAAACTTTGCTTAGAGGAAAAATTGCTATCATTACCTTCCCAGACCAAAATAAATTACTAAATAAAAGATCCGAGCTCATCTCAAAATGCAGACATGAAAACAAATTTTTACTACATTACTTAAAAATCAAAAACGGAAAAAATTAAATAAAATAAAAAATAAAAAAATGAATAAATAAACAAAATGACAATAAAATAAGCAAATTAAATTAACCCAAACAAATTACCAAATCACACCTGTTAGAATAGACAAGACAGAATAAAAAAATAAGAAACAAAATTAATGAACCCAAATAAGTAAAGTAAATAATAAACAAATTAGCAAACCATTATGACCAAAATATTAATTAGACTATAAAAATCAAACCAAAAATCGGATAAAAAAATAGCTATAATTGTTATATAACAATAAAAAAAAAATACTACGTTACTTAAAAATCGAAAACCGAAAATAGAAAATATACAGTATAACAAATAAATAATAACAAGTAAAATAAATTGACCTAAATTCATCCAAATAAATAAATAAACTAACAAACCGATCCCGATAAACTAACTGTTAGAAAAAACAAATAAAGATAATCAATGCAAATATATACATAAAGTAATAAACAAATTAAAAACTGTTCCAACCAAAATAATAGTTAGAATAAACTACAACAAACAAACCCCAAAATTGAATAAATAGCTTTAATTATCTTCCCAAACCAAAACAAAACTATTAAATAAGCGATATAAACAAATTTTTACTACATTAATAAAAACACTGATTAAAAAAAATAAAAAATAAATAAATATATAAGATAAGAAATAAAGATAAAAAACAAAAATAAAAATAAATAAAATCAAGCAAAATAATTTAACCCAAGTAAATAAACAAATAAACGACTTCCGGCAAAATAACCGCCAAAATAGACTACCCACAATGCACCACTGACCCGTATATATAAATAGCCTAGAAAAATAACAGCACTTGTGGCCTGACAATTGCATCTAGCATGAAACAGACTGTCGCCTCTAAGTGTTGACTTCTATGATCACTTTTATATATATATATATATATATATATATATATAACATAACTCCTCTTTTCTCTCTCTCTCTCTCTCTATATATATATATAAAAAATATGGCTATATAAGAGAGAGGTTATAGTTGTTCCAAGAGAGAAAAGTGTATATTCTAAAGAGAAGAGAGGAGACACAAACGTTTTGGTTATAATGTGGATTTTTTAAATATACATTATACTTTATTTTCCCTATTCTTGCTACACAGGTTTCCAGTCTTGCAACCTTCATCAGGCAAAGAGTGGTTATTTACACATATTATTAAAAGGAATTAATTTTCTTCATGTTTTCCAATGTTTAACCATTGTCTTTTATGTGTAGTAGTGATCCAATTTTTTTTTGTGGTGAAAATATTCTTACGCTTAAGGGGCAATAAAACAATTAGGATTGGTCAGAGAAAGGGGAAGGAAGGAGGTCTTTGTTCTTATCTTTTTATAACCTCTGTATCTTCTCAGAGCTATCTCCATTTTTGTGTATTGTGTGGGCATGTGTGTTTTTGCTAGTATGTGTATGCATATTCCTTCTCCATATATATATATATATATATATATATATATTGTTTTATCATAAGGAATTAGCATGTATATATATATATATATATATATATATATACACACACACTTATATATACACACACTTCGTATGTTGTGTAGAGTTTGTGTGTGGCTAATCTATTGTGTTTGTTTTTGCCAGTATGTTTATATATATTCATTCTCTATAGATACTTGTGTGTATGTAAGTGTAATGCAAATACTGTATTTGGCCATTATATATATATATATATATATATATATATATATATATATATATATATATAGTATTAATATAAGTAAAATTTTGTCACTTATCTGATTGATGTTACCTTCAATATCCCAACTCCAGAGTTTCATAAAGCTGTCCATCCACTCTTCAGGGAGTATCAGAAATTTACTGCTTATATTTTTTTCTTTTGTTATGCAATTATCATTGGTGTAAGTTTTTGCCATATTGCTTGTGTTTGTGTGTGCGTTTGCACATGTGCAGTCATGTGCCTGTCTGTGCAGGTGTGCGTTCACACGATTGCACCCATCTGTGCAGATGTATGTATATGTAGGGTGTTGTGATCATTTGTCCTTTAATATATATATACATTAGTTCCTGAAAAAAATTCATTTGGTTGAGCACTAGGGAGAAAGTCTTAATTTGTAAACAGTGACTGCTACTGCTGATAATGCAAAACTCTCCGAATGGATTGAGTTCTCTGGGTCACTGACATGTTTATGAAAAAATAAATATGTAAAAATTTGCCTGAAGCGATTGGGTGTCTAGCCACACTGATGAGCTGTGATTCAGCAAAACAGGCTTGTATGTGGATGACTATATATATATATATGTATATATATATATATGTATAATAATCTAATACTTTATTTTTTATTTCCTTTTGAATTTAACTGCATGTTTATTCTGATGTTATTTGCATGTCTAAAAATCTTTACAGCATTTGTATTCTTTTATCTTTTATTTGGCAGCACCCTTCTCTCTTTCTCTTTTGTTCTCTTTGCCTTTCACTCTCTCTTCCCCTTCCTTTTTTCACACTCTCTCTACCTTCATCATCTTGTTCTCTTCTCATCTATTTCTCTCTTCCCCTCTGTCTTTCGTCCTCTGTCTTTTTCTTCCTCTCTCTCTCTCTTCTCCTTTTTAAAATCTACTTTATTCTCCCTGTCTTTCTTTTACTATCAGGCCTATTTCTGAGAGGCTTCTCGGCCATGATGCTTTAGAAGGTTCTCTTGTTTTAACCTTGGCTATTATTAAATTTTTGATCATCAAATATAACAAGCACGATAGAGATTTTATTCCGTCTAGCAAATGCTATCCTGATCTCTACATTCATTAATGCATACATAACAAAGGCTGTTACCCAGTAGTGGTTGTGTTTATGACATGCCAAACTTTGTTGGCTTATTTAATGCTAAATCTTATATGAGTGCTCGGTGATGATGAAATTCACTAAATATTACTCTATGCTGAAGTACAAGCAAATGATTTTGCTATCAAAATATATTTCTAGTGATTTCTACCATGAAAATGAACTGTACCTGTTTTTTTTATGAAAATATTGAAAATTTTATTGAAAATGATTTTTTACTATGAAAATGCATTGCATGATTTTAATATAAAAATATTGAAAAGCATTGGATATGATCTTTACTATAAAATGCATTGCATGTGAATTTATTATGAAAAAGCATTGGAAATGATATTTAGTATGAAAATGCATTGCATGTGATTTTATTATGAAAATGCATTGGAAATAATTTTAATATAAAAATTGCATGTGATTTTACTATTGTAAATGATTGAAATTTTTACTATAAAATTCATTGAAATGATTTTTACTATGAAAATGAACTGTTGAAAATGTTTTTTTTTACTATGAAAATTCATTGCAAATGATTTTATGACTATGAAAATGATCTTTACTATAAAAATGCATTTGATTTTATTATGAAAATCATTGGAAATAATTTTAGTATGAAAATGCTTGCATGATTTTACTAAAAATGCATTGGAAATGATTTTAATATAAAATTCATTGGAAATTTTCTACCATTTGAACTGTACCTGTTTTTTTATGAAAATGCATTGAAAATGATTTTTTACTATGAAAATGCATTGCATTTTTGAAATTTTTTACTATAAAAATATAAAACTATAAAATGATGGAAATGATTTTTACTATAAAATGTATGTGCTTTTACTATAAAATGTATGAATATGGAAAATTTTATTTGGAAATGATTTTTACTATAAAATGTATGGAAATGATTTTTACTATAAAAATGTATGGAAATGATTTTTACTATAAAAATGTATGGAAATGATTTTTACTATAAAAATGTATGGAAATGATTTTTACTATAAAAATGTATGGAAATGATTTTTACTATAAAAATGTATGGAAATGATTTTTACTATAAAATGTATTGATTTTTACTATAAAATGTATTTTTTTACTATAAAAATGTATGGAAATGATTTTTTTTCTATAAAATGTGTAAATGATTTTACTATAAAAATGCATTGGAAATGATTTTTACTATGAAAATGTATTGGAAATGTTTTTTTTTCCTATGACAATGCATTGCAAATGATTTTACTATGAAAATGCAATGCATTTGAAATGACTATCCTTTCCTCTGATAAAATGCATTGGAAATGATTTTCCTATGAAAATGCATTGCAAAGAATTTTACTTTGACAATACATTGCAAATAAGCCCACTATGAAAAGGCATTGCATGTAATTATGAAAATGCATTGGAAATGATCTTTACTATGAAAATGGATTGCATGTGATTTTAGTATGAAAATGCATTGGAAATGATTTTTACTATGAAAATGCATTGCATGTGAATTTAGTATGAAAAAGCATTGGATATGATCTTTACTATAAAAATGCATTGCATGTGATTTTATTATGAAAATGCATTGGAAATAATTTTAGTATGAAAATGCATTGCATGTGATTTTACTATGTAAATGCACTGGAAATGATTTTAATATAAAAATTCATTGGAAATGATTTTTACTATGAAAATGCATTGCAAACGATTTTATTATGAAAATTCACAGCATGTGAATTTAATATGAAAATGGATTAGAAATCATTTGTATTATGAAAATGCATTGAATGTTATTTTATTATGAAAATGCATTAGAAATGATTTCACTATGAAAATGTATCGCATGTGATTTTATAATGTAAATGTATTGGAAATGATTTTATAATGAAAATGATTGAAAATGATTTCATTATTAAAATTCATTGGAAATGTTTTTTAGTATGAAAATGCAATGCATGCAATTTTAGTATGAAAATGCATTGGAAATGATTTTACTATGAAAATGCTTTTCATGTGATTTAGTATGAAAATGCATTGGAAACGATTTTTACTATGAAAATGCATTGCATGTAATTTTAGTATGAAAATGCATTGCAAATGATTTTATTATGAAATAGCATTGGAAATGATATTTACTTCAAAAATGCATTGCATTTAATTTTTGTATGAAAATACATTGGAAATGATTTTATGATGAAAATATATTGCATGTGATTTTACTACTAAAATGCATTGGAAATGATCTTGCGATGAAAATGCATTGCAAAGAATGTTACTATGAAAATACATTGCAAAGAATGTTACTATGAAAATACATTGCAAATAAGTTCACTATGAAAAGGCACTTCATATGATTTCAGAATGAAAATGCATTGCAAATGATTTTACTATGAAAATATACTGGAAATTATTTTACTATGAAAATGCATTGCAAATGATTTTACAATGAAAATGTATTGCAAGTAAATCTTACCATGAAAATGCATTGCAAATATTTTTCTATGAACATTCATTGCAAATGATTTTACTATAAAAATTCATTGCAAGTGAATTTTCAATGAAAATGCATTTCAAAGTTATCCTAAACAGCAACTCTTGTACAGCCTTTTGTATCAATGTGGTTGTTCCCCCAGGGCTCTATACTTAGTCCTACTTTGTTTTTAATTTTCATTAATGACCTTCCTGATGACATCAGCTCTCAACTTGGAATCTACGCTGATGACACAGCCATTTACTCCTGTCTCAACAGCAAATTTGATAAGTTTGATAAGGTGCAAAACAACCTCAAGTCTGTTGTTAGCTGGAGCAAAAGATGGCTTGTTAATTTTAATACCTCCAAAAATTTAAATGCAATGTCAATCACTATCTACCCCTGATTACTCTTTTTGTTACTACTCATTAGTAATGTTTCTGTTTCTAATTCTTCCACATTCAGTAACCCCCACCCCATGTCTTAGTGGCTTTACTGCCTTGCATGAGGTGAAATTGATCAAAAATAAAAAAATAAATAAAAAAAGATTTTACTATGAAAATTCATTGCAAATGATTTTATTATGGAAATTCATTGCAAATGAATCTTACCATGAAAATGCACTGCAAGTGATTTTTAGTATGAAAATCACTTGTGATTGATTTTAGTTTAGGTTCGTTTATTGATTTTACAACATGTCAACCCTTGTTGGGTTATTTAATGTTGAATTTTGTATGTAGCACAAGTTTGAAAATTGAACTCACTATTTATTAGGAATGTTCAGCCAGAATAGTCTCACTCAACATTACCCCCCCCCCATGTACAGGAGACAATTTGCTTAGGTTAATAAATATCAAAATATATATGTTCTGTAGCTCTTTTGCAAAATCTAATTTAGAACATAGATAGATAGATAGATAGATAGATAGATAGATAGATAGATAGATAGATAGATAGATATGAACAAGCTTAGGTAGATAGATAGATAGATAGATAGATAGATAGATAGATAGATAGATAGATAGATATGAACAAGCTGAGATAGGTAGATATGAACAAGCTGATATAAAAAGATAGATAGATAGATAGATATGAACAACCTGAAATAGATAAATATGAACAAGCTTAGCTAGCTAGCTAGCTAGCTAGCTAGCTAGATAGATAGATAGATATGAACAAGCTGAGCTAGAAAGATAAATAAATACATAGATATGAACAAGCTGAGATAGATAGATATGAACAAGCTTAGATATATAGATATATAGATATGAACAAACTGAAATAGATAGATAGATAGATAGATATGAACAAGATGAGATAGAAAGATAGATAAATAGATAGATATGAACAAGCTGAGATAAAAAGATAGATAGATAGATAGATGTGAACAAGCTGAGATTTCTTTTTTGTTTTTTAATCATATTTACACCATGTAAAGCAGTAAAGCCACTAAGACACAAGGAGTTACTACATGTGAGAGAATTAGAAAGCAGAATCATTATTAAGGAACAAGAACAATAGAAGTGTAATTAGGAAGACAGCAGATAATGATTGACATTGCATTTAAAGTTTTGAAGATCAAAGTTGACAGGAAAGCAAGAAGCCGGAAGAGAGTTCCACAAGTGAAAATTGAGTGAGAACAATAGAAGAGTAATCAGGAAGACAGTAGATAATGGTTGACATTGCATTTAAATTTTTGAAGATGAAAGTTGACTGGAAAAGAAGATGCCGGAAGAGAGTTCTACAAGTGAAAATTGAGTGAGAACAATAGAAGAGTAATCAGGAAGACAGTAGATAACAATTGACATTGCATTTAAATTTTTGAAGATCAAAGTTGACAGGAAAGCAAGAAGCTGAAAAGAGTTCCACAAGTGAAAATCGAGTGAGAACAATAGAAGAGTAATCAGGAAGACAGTAGATAACGATTGACATTGCATTTAAATTTTTGAAGATTAAAGTTGGCTGGAATGCAAGAAGCCAGAAAAGAATTCCACATGAGAGAAATACAAGAAAAGAATCTGTTAGCATAAAACATATGTTTATGAATAGACTGAGAAAGACAGATAGGTAGGTAGATAGGTAGGTAATGAACAGATTGAAATGAAAATTAAAAAACTTAGGTAACTTAAATTGGTTGTGTTTATGATATAATGGCATATAATCGTTAACCATTACCCTATGCTGAATCACCCATCTCTAGAACTGATTATGTCAAAATTGTATAAGAACTATTTAATCTGATAATGTACACCATAAAATACTCTATCAATTAGAAAACTTAAAATAACAATCCTGTCTTAATTAGAAAAATAAAAATAAAAATTTGGTATCTGTCTATATTTCTGAGATGAGGTATTATGTACACTATTTACATTATTTGGACTGTTGTCCTCGTCTTTGTTGCCATATTTACTATCCTCAAGGACACATGACACAGTGGATAAAGGTGTTAGTTATATCCAGTGACAGGATCCAAAGAATGTGAGTTCAATACCAGGTTATGGCGGAGAACTTGGAGAGGGGAATTAACAGGATATAATTGATAACTGACATCCATTAGACATGGCACATGGAACCAGAACAGTCTACCTCAGTGAGTGAAATAAAGGGTTCAGTTTGACATTCCAACCACCTGAAGAGGGCTGGAGCATACAACAGGCAAAACATTGTAATAAATATGGCGACAAAGATGGGGACAATAGTCTGAATAATGTAAAAATTTGGTGTTAACCAATACCAATTTTTATTTTCCCAATCAATACCAGTTTTTATTTTTCTAATCAATACCAAATTTTATTTTTACTTTTCTTATACCACATTTTTATTTTTATAATCAATACCAATTTCTATTTTTCTAATAAATACCAAATCTTATTTTTATTTTTCTCGTCAATATCAAATTTTTATTTTTCTAATCAATATAAAAACATAATAAAATTTTGGTATTGATTAGAAAAATAAACAAAATATTTGGTATTGATTAGAAAAAATGTTATTGATTACAAAAATAAAATTTAGTATTGAATGACAATATGTAAAAATATATTTTTAATTTTGAGAACTCAGGGTTAAATGTGTCAATATTAAGTTTGCTATCTTGCTATTTATTTATTTACTCCTTAATATTCTATATATATATATATATATATATATATATATATATATATATATATATATATATATGAGTGTATATCCTTGCTTGAACTGGCTTCTAATGCTCTGGAGTGACCGACTTGGGGAAAGAAGACGTCGCTCTTGGGAACAAAATCCTTTGAGTTAAGTATACTCAGATGAGTTACACTATGGAACTTAGTGTGAGTGGCACTATATTGAGTCTAGTGAGTTACCTCTTCATCATTGAGGCCCGTTGGTCCAATGGGTATAGTGCTTGTATTGTATCAAAATAGTCTGGCTTCAATTCTTGGTAGTGGATGTGTACTGTTGATGTATCCCAAAATAGGATGAAACAGCTGTCCAGTGCTTTCTGTATTCTGCTGAGGATTCTTCTAGACTCAATGAAATATATATATATATATATATATATATATATATATATATTCAAAGAAATATATACATAGATACACACATATATATATATATATATATATATATATATATATATATATATATTTTATATTATATTTTCTATATACATGCTAGCTGTTGATTAATTCAGTGAGTATGATATTGCTGATAATTTGGACCCATGATTTTAGTTCTTGCTCTTGAAGCCAGCAAATAACTTGCAGTGCTTATTACAAACACAGAAAGGTTGTTCTGTACAGGGCCTGACCTGTTTTGTAAACTCTGTTCAAGTTGCTTGCATGTTTTCATATGATGGATGAGATGGAAAAAGTTTTTGCTGGTCTTCTGACACACCCCAGATATTAAGTTATTAATAATAAGGAGAGTGGATGCTGAAATTTTAAACATTTCAATTAAAATTGTTTTTCCTGAAAGTATATATATATATATATATATATATGAAGAAAAATATACAGAAAAACAAACAAAAATCCTAATATGCAATTATGCTGTTTTAATGTTAATATAATGTCAATGTCGGACGTTTCAGTCTAGTAGACTATCTTCAGGACATATTCATAAAACATAATTAACATTAGACTATATTCAATTCAACATGAAAAGATGATGGACATAAGAGTGAAGACTAATCAAAAGAGATAACTGAATTTTGTTTGTTTTTCCGTATATTTTTCTTCATACTGTTGGGATCTATATCCATATATTTGCTTATATATATATATATATATATATATATATATATATATATATATATATATATATATATATAGCTGCTTCTTCTTCTTCTTCTTCTTCTTCTCCCATCTTTGCATCCTCCTCCTCCTCTGCCCTTTCTATCACACCCAACATCATCCGTTTGTTTATTAATTTTTAAAAAATAATATAGCATTCATTAGTTTTTTTTAAAAATAAGTGTTGGGAGGTCAGTTGGTAAAAATTGCCTGATGATACCATAAGGTTGAAACCAAGGTGTGGGGGGTGTCAGAAGACCAGCAAAAACTTTTTTGAGTCCCAAATATAGGATGAAACGGACGTCCAGTGATTTCTGCATTCTGTTGAGGTTTCTTCTAGACTCAATGAATTACTTAATTATCATATTTATATATATATATATATATATATATATATATATATATATATATATATATATATATATATATATATAGTGTATTGGGGCAACAGATGATAATTGAAACATATATTAATAAATATAACAGTCAATGAATGTCTATTATGTTTTCTCATGAGCTGTTCTAAGCTTCATATAGTGGCTTTGGTTTTGGGAGAAAATAAAGACAAAAACAGTCCAAAATTTGGACAATTTTTAGTATGTTGTTCCACAATCTAAGCTTTTGGCTCACATGAGCCATTATCAGAGTAATGTAATTTCCATATAAACACTCTGATGATGGCTCATGTGAGCTGAAATTTTAGATCAAAGAATAGCATAATAAAAAAATATTTAAATGTTGGAGATTCATCTTGTTTGTAGTTGATGATATGATCTCGTTTGTAGTTTGTGATATATATATATATATATATTTTAAGACAAGGTTGAATTTACTAACCTTGCTAACTGAACGCTCCTCTGTGGCCAAATCGGTTAAAGGCATGTCAAGTTAAATGATGGTTCCGTATAGGATACAAGTTCGAATCCTGTCGGAGGACGAATATTTTCTGTGAAAATTTCTCGGACATTCAGGCCGGTAAATGTTGTTTAATACTGTTTATTATAAACACAGCATTTACCTAAATATTTGTATCTATAAAAAGAATGTATAGACATAAAAAATTGCTTAAAATAATTGTTGGACTTTGTCCATTTCATATATATATATAAGTGGACAGAGGTCAACATAATCTTCAGGCCATTGCCTGAAGCATGAAACAGACTGTCTCTGCTCTGTATTGACTGCAGTGTCCACTTTTATATTTATATTTAGATACCTTCTATCCCTGATATTGATCATTTTTAGTTTTACCCATAAAAATAGCATACCTTTTTTAAAACTATATTTTATCATATATAGGCAGTTTTATAGGTCTGTCTAGTTATAAAAATAGCATTTATTTTATACAAGAAATATTTATTTTTTGGCATAATATTTTATTTGCCAATTGTATTTAAATTTAAATCCCATAAGACAAACATTATACAGTGAATATTTCATGTCAAAATTCAGCTGTTAAACTGTGTTAAGCTACAAATTTATTGATCCACCTCGTATAAACACATGTTTGTGCAAATATATGCCTATTTTTTTTTTTTAGTACGATGAACACAAATGTAAGTAAAACACTATTGGGAACAATAGTTTAAAGTTAAGGTCGCAATTCATTGATCGCAGGTTCAATCTTCATAGGATTTTGCTTGCTCAGTTTGTGCTCACACATACACAGATATATCAGCACACACATCAACACACGCGCGCGCACACGTAGAACCATACAAACTAGTTAATCCTAATAAAATTTGATGTTGGTTGGCGCAGTAAATCGTTTCCCGAATTTCGCTGATGCCATTCAATTGATTTTTTTTCCTCCTCTTCTTCTTCTTCTTTATTGCCTCCCTTATGTTGGAAAATGGCGTCGAAGCTTCGAGAGTTTCTCTACCTGGGATCTGAGCGAACTTTAACTCTTCAGCGGTATGTACCCACCTCTTCTCTCTTTTTCCGACTAGAATCGAAGCCCAAGGGTTTTGCTAACACGTACGGTCAGTTTTTCAGCGATTTTCTTCTCGCATCGAATGTCAGATATTTTTTTTAATCTCTTTCTTCAATGGATTCTCTATTCTCTTCATCTCCGCGTAGTTTTTCGCAGTTCTAAAGAAACGAGCGCAGCATCATGGGGATGGCATAAAGTGGGGGATCAATAGTCAATTACTTTATTATAATATATCGATCCCCCAGTTTTGGACCGCTGCTAGCATTTGCTTTGATATTTGCTATAACCACGTCTCCACACTGAAAATGGGGGATCAGTTTGCAATTGTTTCGCTATAGTAAATCGATCCCTTACTTTTTTACCTATAGTTGCTACTCTCTTTCTGTTTTTGCTCTTTCTGTGATAGTTTTTTTTTGTTTTTTTTTTTTTTCAGCAGACGATGGAAAAACACGAGCAATATTTTTCAAAAGCTTGTTGCTGTTTATTTTCGTGTTTACATCAATTTTCCTATTTATATATTTTATTATATAAAAATACATTTGCTCTATTTTAAAAATAACATTTTTTTAAAAATTTCTCTTCGTTTGTCGTCCGTATTTAAAAATACATTTATAATATATTATATATTTATTTATTTCTCCTATTTTTTTTATTTTTACTTTTCTTTTTTATTGTTTACATTTTTTTAATTTATAAAAATTATTGACTTTAAAAAATTATCACTTTTTTTTAAATGTTGCATTAATAATTGGTGAAAAAAAGCCTAACGTACGGAAAAAAACGATTTTATTTTTATTTAATTTTCTTTTTGCTAAAAAAAGATTAATGTCTTATTTCTCTGTTTTGATTTTATTAAATAAACAAAATTAACAAATTTCTTCTTTTTAATTTTTATTAAAACATGTTTGTTTTTAATTCTAATGAATTAAAAAAAAGAAAATTAATTTAGTGCTAATCACGAAAAATGGGATTGTTTACTAAAAATGCGGGATTTTTATTTTTTTTAAATCTATTTTATTTTTTTTTTTAATGTTAAAAAACTAATTCATTTATTTCTAGTATTTTTATGTTTTGTGACAAATCAGACTTTTTGGGGGGAAAGGTGCAAAAAAGAAAAAACCTAAATTTTTTTCTCTTACAAATTAATTGATCTATGTTAAAAAAAAAAAAAAAAAAAAAAAAAATAAAAAAATAATAAAATTAATTGTTTTTAACCATTTTTTTTAGCCCCCACTTATTTTTCAATTGATTTATTTCTACTTTGAGCTGGAAGGGGTCATTTTAATTAAGGAATTCTAACTGACCCATCTAGAGATTTTTGTTTATATGACAAAAAAAAAAAAAAAAAAACCTTGTGTATGTATTTTCTAAGTCTTACTAATTAAATGAGAATAAATGGCGAAAATCATTATATCAGCAAATTTTATTATCTTAAAGAAGTTGTAAAATAAAATTGTTTTTAATTTTAAATTTTTAATTCACCTTTTTTTTTTTCTTTCTTACATATCCCAATATAGGGCTTTAGTGAAAAATAAGTATATAATGAGGGATCAGTTTACTTAATAAAATTCGTTGTAAATTGATCCCCCTTTTTTTTCCAATAAAACTGTCCCATACTTGTAATAATTTGTAAGAAGCAAGATGTTTTCTTTTAATTTATAAATTAGAAAATCATAGAAATATTTTAAAAACAGCTTTATTTTTTTTATGTGTCACTGTTACTTTTTGATTTTGTTTTGACTTTTTTTGAGTATTTAAAAAAAATAATTATTCTCTAATTTAAATTTTTAAAAAGACCGAAGCTAATCAGATGTTATTTCACTTAAATGTGTTTTTTTTTTTTTTTAAATAATGCATTTTCTCTTTTATGCAAAAAATCTCTTCATTGAATTTGAATAACGAAATGTTTGCATATTTTCCGACAGAATTTATTTTCTTTTTTGTTAAAACTAAAAATAAAATGTCTCACTATTTGAATTTAATTGAAAAAAAAAAAAAAACTTTTCAAAATTGTGTATAAGGCAAAAATTTCTTAAACTAAGCTACGGTCTAAGAGTAAGAAGACCATTTATATAAATATTGCGCAACTAGTTAGGATCGAACTCGTTACTCAAATGATCTGCCTAGACCAGCTTGCTAACCATTATTCCATGGCAAGGTGCCATATGTGTGTAGCTTTCCATGGCCTGATTGTTATGCATTGTAGTACTACAGGATTATTTAATAATTTTATTTTGTATACAAACATACCAATACTATTACCTTTTTGAATAAACGGGAGGTATTGCTGTTTTCTTTCTTTCTTTCTTTTTTTTTTTTTTTTTAAATAAAGTGCAGTGGCGGTGGGGCGGCTCTAAATTTTCAATATTTTAATAAGCGTAACCCCCATACCGTTTATTCGAGAAACAGAAGAGTAATTTTCTCCCTTCTGTACTCTTCTTGTCTCCCGAATAAACGGCGATGGCAAAGGTACGCTTATTAAAATTTTGGGAATTATGACCCCCCTCCCCACTCCACATTACGCTATATATTCGGGAATACGGGGGGGGGAAATCGGCTTATATTGAATAATGTGTGTTGCGTAATTGAATGACCAAAAATTTAAAAATATATAATGACCAAAAAAAAAAAATGTAAAACGCGTTTCGTCCTCCTCTTCAAAAGGACTTCATCAGACTCTCCCTAAAAAAACGTAGGTATTTTATTTATCCGCGCGCCCACGTCGCAACAGAATGTGACACAAGGTCGGACTTTAATGTGGGATTTCAGAAAAGTCGTACAAAAATTGCTGAAGCCCCCCTCAGCACTTCGTCTTTCTTTTGGGGGGGGGGTAAGCTTCAGGTGCCAGGTAATTACCTCAACCACCTCTCGATGGAGAGGTACTACCTGGGATGGGATGCTCCCACCGAAGCTTGAGCTGATAATTAATAATTACAGCTTGCCCGGTAAGCTAAAAAAAACTAAAAAGTAATGTTGTTCTTATTGATGGAATTATATAGGCAGACGAGGGGGATAAATATTGACGTCGGTTTCTATATACAAAGATGAAGAGGTGGGGACGTATATGTGCGCATGTTGTGTTCACGTGTGTCTTCTCTCGTAATTTTTAAATTTTAATTTTAGCTTTCATAACATCTCTCACCCCTAACGTGTCTCTACTGTGTAGTGTACACATGATTATTACATACGTATCTTAGTAGTACGTTTTATTAGATTTCGAACCAGACAAAAAAAATAAACAAATAAGTAACTTAATTTGCGTATGTATGGACATAGTGTGCTTTGCTTACTGTCTGTAATGAATATTTATTTCGACTCAAAAATAGTCTTCGACAGACGTAATTTGATTGTTTCTGGCTATATATATTTTTATTTATTTTTTTTGGGGGGGGGAAATAATGTACGTCTACAATTGCACAAATAGAAAATATGTGGATCCATAAAGAAAAGCGACATCGATTGATAGATTAAAAAAAAAGAAAAAGTCTAGTCTGGCACAAGGCTACACATGTAGGTTCTTGTGGAAATGGATTTTTTTTGTCAAAATTTATTAGTTATGCCTCCTTTTGGTCACTAACACGGATGTGAGTCCCGGTACAAAAATTGTAACTTTGAATTTACGAGAAACATAAAGTAAACTAAAGTCATAATCTCTTGTCCTTTTTTTTTTTTTTTAATATCTTTATTGTTGAATGTGAATTTGTTGAGGCCTGTCAATTCTAGGGATACACTTTTGGAGAAAGTTTGTATATAGACGTTTTGAGCACAGAAAAGAATTAATTTGTTTATTTTTGTTTTTTATATATACATTTTTTTCTTTTTTTTTTTTTTTTTTTTTTTCCCCCCCAAAGGAAATTATCCTGTTAATTGAAGTGAAACCTGAATGATGAACCTAAATGCCGTCAAATGATAGATGGCCCGATAAATGATTTATTGTGATTAGCAGTAAAAATAAAAAGCACTTGATGTATTGTAATTTAAGTGTCCCTAAAAAGATATTCATCTTTAAAGTTCCTTGAGAAACTAGTCAGCTGTCGTCTTTTTTACCTTTTAAAAAGATCGTCTTTTAGTCTTTAAGTCATTAAGTCATTAGGTTTGATTGTACTTCATTATCTTTGACTTAGTTGTTTTATCAGAGAAATTTGTATTATTTTTGCAAGTCTACTATTCTGAGTGGGTTCACTTTATTTTGTGCAAATCTAACAATGTTTAAGTAACTTTGATTCTGTCTGTCCTTTCATTGGCGTAAGTATATTTTGACCTTTTTTTTTTTTTTTTTTTTATTGGCTCATTTAAAAATTTACTATTTTTTTTCCTCTTAAATTTAAATCTTTGCATCTGCTTTTTTTTTTTTTTTTTTTTTTTCACCAATTGTATCAAAGTTGATTTCAGTGTTTGTACCACTCTCTGATTTGTTAGTGTGCTTTTTGGCTACATCGAATAGTCTCACAAAAAATACTTTTACTTCTCGACTGATGTTCGTTAAGAATAATGACAGATGTATCAAACAAAATTGATTGTTGGTTGTTTAATAATATTGTACATGACTTGTCATGATTGGGACAATTTACTATTTAAGATTTATTACTGATTAAATACAGTAACTGTGGCACAAAGCCGAAAAAAGTGGAGAGTGGATGAAGGCTGGTCGATACTAGACCTAGCTAATCAGATTCACGATCCATTCATTCATTTACAATTTACTCCTTCACCATAAGAATCTATCCGTCACCATTCACTCCGACATACGCCAAAATACCTCACACACAGGGGGCACCTACTAAAAAAGAAAAACAAAAAAAAAACACACCCTATTTAAAAAAATATGTATAATGGTGCATACTAAAATATATATAAAAATTCTATCAATGTTATAAAATGATGGGGGTGGAGGTGATAACTGAAAAAAAAAATAAAAAGTATGTTAGTAAGACCTGTCCACCCCACAATTTACTGTCTGCCTCTGACAGCTTATGTTTGGGTTTTTCTTTATTTAGAGCAATTTTGTATGTTGCTTACCTATCCAGTTTGCAGGTGTTACTCGTTTTATAGTGTCTCTCTGGTAATGGTGAGATGCACTGTTTCCTTAAGAAAACATTCAACATTCATTGGCCAAACAGTTGTCGGTTGAAACTCCTCAAATCTTTCTTGTAAAATAGGTATCTAAAGTCTATTGACTGTTACCTCTCTTTCTAGTATTTCTTTTGGTGTTTCCTTTCTAGCTTTTTGTTTAAAGTAGTGTGGAAAGCCAACATTTTTATTACCGTATATAATTGCCTATCATGCGACTTTTGAAGATTTAATTTTGAAGCTAATTTTAAGAGGGTCATATCATACATGAGATATAAAATTAGCATATGTACTACTGTCCCTGGCTATACCATTGACCAAATTGTATATCCATTTACTGTAGTCAAAAAGTACAGCTGTATTTAAAATAAACATGATTTTGATAAAACTGATGTTTTATCCAATAATAATGTAGTATTTGCATATTAGTATCGTATTATAAAATGCAAACATAGTGAATATACATCTTTTCCATTGTTTACATTTGTAAGGTTTTTAGCTGTTTCTCATTCAGTTGTTTTTGGTTGTATGCATTTACTTAATGTGTATAGTGTTACTAACGATACTTTTATCGGTCTCTTTTACTTTTTTAATGTATTTAACAAGAAGATGGGAGATAGAGAGAAAGAGGTTAGTCTATTGCATTTTGGTCTCTCAAGACAGGAACTTGCATGATACAAAAGATACATGATAAAATCATTTTTATAGGTGAAAATTTGTGAGTTGCATGATATGCTTGTCAGTTATGTGCCATGTTTGATACATGCTTAGGCGATCATGTATCTTTCAATACATGACTGACGAGGCAGATTTTTTTCCTGCATTAGGTTGCCATTTCTTTCTATGATAGACCAGTTGCCAACCAAGGCTATAGAACTCAGTCTGTCCTACTATTTACCCATAGCTGGAGGGAGAAGAGTATTAATACCTTTCCCAAGCGTATTAGCACAATAATCCGAGTCACTATCCATTACTCCACTGTGCATCCCTTTATTATTTAGCTTATTGATAAATGTAGCTGATTGTTTTGAGATTGCATCATTTTCACCCACATTGTCATGGTATTGTGAGAAAGGTCCCAAATACAAGTTCTGCAAGAATGCATCATATGTATTCTTTGATAGCATTCCTGATTGATAGGGACACAAAAGGTAGATTGTTTTTTCCAATCCGATGTTACATTGCAAGTGTCATATTTAATTTAGTCCTGATTTGACATCTTTGCTTCAGTCATTTTCTGACTACCATAAAGTTGCCTCCCTCTGCCTTTTCTATAAATACTTTCATTGTAATTGTTTGGATGAGCTCTTCACTATGGTACCTAGACTTCATGAATAGACTGGCAATGAGGTTTCATCAATTTACAGTTGAGTTGATTATATGTGAACATCAGTTCTATGCTAATAGTTTTGTTTTTTTTTCACTTTTGGAAGTGTTCTGGCTCCATGCTTTCTAGATGAATTTAATCCTCAAAAATTTAAATGCAATGTCAATCGTTATCTGCTGTCCTTCTGATTACTCTTCTTTTGTTTTCACTCCTTAGTAATGTTTGTTTTCTAATTCATCCATAATCAGTAACACCTTAGTGGCTTTACTGCCTTACTTGTGGTGAAATTGATTTAAAAAAAAAAAAAAAGTGTTTAGCAAAGCCATTTGTGCATGGATGATAAACTGTTGTATTAATATGTTTAACCTGTCCTAGTTAGTAGAAGTCTTCAAATAATGTTGATTGGAACAGTGTGTTCCTTTCAGTTATTATGTCAGTGTAACATTGTAGGTGTGAAGTAGTTGAAAATAAGATTAGGGGAAAGAAAGAAAAAAAAAAAAAAGAAATCAAAATCTACAGGTTGTTAGAAATGTATTTCTGAAATATAACATATTTAATAAGGTCAGTTGGTGGTCACAAGTCCCAGAGATTGGCATTGGCCACATCACTGGAAAAAGAGGAATGGCGTGGTATATTTGAGTGCCTTTTCATTCACCCCTGAATTACCAAATCAACAAATAATGAGAGGATTTTTTGCCCCTTAGTGAACACACAAGCCTGAAACTGCTAGATAGTAATGAGCAAAAGGATTTGAAGTTCTCTCACCTCTTCTCTTTCACTGACAAGCATTCAGTAAAATTTTCCTATGAAGGTCAATAGAGGCGGTCAATACAGACCATATGCATTGTTCTATTTAACACTACACACAAAAAAATCTTTCTCTTAGTGTAGACACCTAACTTAATTTTCAACAAGTAGACAAACCAACTTTGGTATATTGGTCCCAAGAAGGATGCGGAAAGTAATGTTTTGACTCGAACCCCAGTAAGGATCCTTTTGCACTCCAAGTCCACTAAAATTTGATATCCAGTCTGACAGGACAACCTTTGGCATGATATCAGTACATGTATCCTTACTTAGTACAGCAGTTGTCTGTTATGTGAAATGATCGACAATTGTGAGTATTTAATGTAAATGCTTTTTATGATAGTAACGGTTGTCAGTGTGTAAGGTAGAACTGGAGAACCAGGTTAAAGTTTCAGCCTAGTTTATAGGGTTTACTTTTACACTGATGCCTTTTGAAAAGACCTGAATCCATTTTCACAATTCCATCTCTGGGCTAAATAGCAGTATACCAGGAACTCTAGTTTTGAATGACAACCAATCTACGAAAAGTATTACTCTAAATTCAAAACCATGGAGAAAGCAACAGGAAAACAATGTTTCCAAATAAATCTTAGCAATTTTCACAGATAATGAAGAAAAAAAGGAAACCACGGGTAGCCATGATCACCTACATCTTGAATGAACAAAAAAGGGAATTTGTTGGCTGCTGCTAATTAACGCTAAAAGCTCTTTGCTATGAATTGAGCACTCTGGTAGCCATTAATGCTTATATCTTGTATATAATGCATTAAAAATTCCTTTTCTACGCTGCATGTGCTGATGGCCTAAGGGCAAGAGTCTTCAACTGATGATAAATTGGTTGGATTTTGATCATGGACTGAAGCAAGTGCATGTTTAGCCACAGCTGTGATACAGTGAAACAGTCTGTCTGTAGATGACACATATATAAGAGATAACAATATAAATTTTTATATATCAAGAACAGTTTTGACAAATTGGAAAAAGCTTTTGTGACACATTTCATCCATTAGTACTTGATTGGACTGGGTTTGTTGACATTGTTTTGGCTAAACATGTGCATAAACGAGAGAAAAGCATTGAAATAATTTTTTTTTTAATCTAGTCAAATTCATCTATGTACATGTTGATAAAACAATACTCAGCCGTTTCATTGGTTATTGATTTGTCTTTTATGCTTGTCAACTTTTTGCATGTTAATTAAAGCCATAAAATCTTTTTATATTGTAAGATTTTTTTAGAGATAATGATTTACTGATACAAGCACTATTTAACCCATAGCTGGGGGAGAAGTAGATTCATCCTTTTCCCAGGGGCATTTGCGTGTAAGTGAATATAACAAACCCAACTAGTATTTGTTGTATAAGAGTAAGTGCCGTTGCCAACACTGTGGTTTGAAAGTAGATTGCCATTGAGTAACATGGTCGATTCCATTATTAAGTAGATCATGTGATCATAAAAGAAGTGAATAAATAGGAAGTAGTGTGATGATTATACGATCATTGTTCACTCTTCTTGTCTATCCACTATTGCTATGTGTTCACTCTCTCTACTCTTTTACTTGAATGAGTATTACTAGTGCAAATATTATTCAACGGTATTACTACCAATACCGGCATCTACAAAGTCTTGAATGTAATAAACGTTTTTGGAAGTGATGACAAGTTTTCGCTTGAGGTAGCAAAAGTGACAAGTGAAGCTGTCCAACATCACAAAAGTATTAGAATTTGGTTCTCCAAGCCATTATCCAATACACTACCCACACAACCAACCTTGCAGAACCTGGTATTCCCAAGCAGTCACCCATCTAGATACTGACCAGGCTTGACATTGCTTAACTTCGGTGATCATACGAGAACCGGTGTTTCAATGTGATATGGCTGTAAGCCTCCAGGTAGTAACTGTTATTTAGTATTCTAGCAGTTGAATGCATCTGCATATTTCTATATTAATGTTTGGCCAAATCTGACACGAATTTAATGTTATAGTTGAGCGTTTTCTTGCACAAGTTGAGTATCCTTTATTCGAAATTCCAAAATCTGAACCCCCCGCAAAATCTGAAAGTTTTTCAAGTGCTGATATGACTTGCCACAAGTGGAAAATTTCAGAAAGCAACATGTCTACCTGTAGCATGATTATTGTGTTCCAGCGTTACAAATAAAATGATGAGTTTTTTCAGTTTTCATTATATTTAACTGTAATCAGAATCCATGTTTTTTTTTTTTTATACAAATATTTTACCTGTATGTATTGTAACATTTTAATCAAAACCCGACATTGTTAGTAGTGACTGATAGCTGACTGAATTTTCCTTCTCACAATCACAATGATGTCATCGATGATGTACCCTCTTCCTCCAGTTTCTCAAACCTGATATCAAATTAGTATTTTGGTGTTGCATTTATAAATATATTTTTTGTAAGTAATGATTATTTCTGTATACGTACAGAAAGTACAAAAGATTATTTTTATGTGAAATCTTAATTTCACCACTTAAAAATCCGTGTGAACATTATATGACTAGTGTTATTACCTGTGTTTGTATGTAGGCAAAATTTACTAAATTTTACATAAAACTTTTATATACAAGGCATGACAGCCTGTGCAAGATCATCCTGCAAGGTACCATTGAAAGTGAACGTAGGAGAGGACGCCAACGCAAAAACTGGTTGGACAATGTCAAACAATGCACAAATACCAGAATTGCTGATGGCTGCCATTGATAGACCCTTTTGGAGGAGATTCAATATGGCTTCTGCATTCGGATTCCTTCTATGATTACAAAACTCAAGAGGATGGTGATGATATAAAACTCTTTTCAGGGTATATTATATAAAACTACCTTCAGGATATATGTATAAGCTGTGCTATGAAATGCAAAGGGATATTGTGTTTATGCTTGGTTTCCTTTCCCATGCTGCCCGATTTTATAGATGCTGTATACAAATTAAATAGCCTGTATTCTGAAATCAAAAAAATATCTGGAAACCAAGACACTTTCAGTCCTATAAAATTCTCAATCTGTATTTGATAAATCCTGGAAATTATGAAAGTTGTTTGTGTAAAGCTAGAGGTACATATGGCCTGTGTACTTTCTGTGAAGTAGCACGTCATTACCAACATACTGAATGGAGTAAGGCATTCTTTGAATTGTAAGGTGTTATTTTTTTATGCCTGCAAAAGTGACATCTATTTCTTTTTCTCTTATGTCATAGCTTAAGTATTGATGTGTCGTTATTAGCAAGAGATATCGGTTGGCTGCCTTTGAGAATAATGAAGCATTACTTACATCTAATTGGATACCTTATAGCATCAAAAGTAAGATACATAAAATTTTCATATTGCCTTTTATAAAATCAAGTTTGTCAATCAGGACTCTGTGCAAGAAAATTAAAACCTTTCAAAATCATACCATGAGATTCATAACAAACCATATAGTGTCAGATTTATATAAAACTGAATATTTCCTCAAAATAACTAAATTTGAACCTATTATGTCGGTCATCAAAATGGTAATGATATTAGTTGTTTCCTCATAAGCATTCATTGACTGAACAGCTAGTGTCGTTTAAGTTATGCTTTTCTTTAATCCCTGGACATAGATTTGGGATAAAATTATCTGTTCTTATTTCTAATGGTAATATTAGTAGATTACTAATCAGGAAAAATTCAGCATTCATTGACCAAGCAGCCAATGCTACTTTCAGCTGAAATTTAAACCTTTCTATTAAAACAATTTTTTTATGAAAACCGGTTTCTCAAGTCCAGTAGCCATTATTACTCTTTCTAGTACTGATGGAGATTTCCTTCTTCCCCTTTTGTTTGAAGTAGTGTGGAATGTCAACATCTTGATTATGTTATTATTTTCTCTTCAAGTTACATCTATCAATTTTAGTTGCTACTGCTGTTGAAATTCCTCGAATGAACTAATTTCTGTTAGTTGGTACAGTTCTTTGTGATTCTGTAGCACCAGTCCTTGCTAAAACCTTCATTTGCTGGAATCCATTTTTAACCAGTGATCTGAGAAAGCAATTTTATACAGCTTGTTGTAGGCACTTCTTAACAAGAAGTGCCTGCAACAAGCTGTATAAAATTGCTTTTCTCAGTTACTCTCTCACTCACACACACACACTTCTAACCAACAAAGTCTTCTTTTTGTATGCATACTTTCGTATTTTCTTTTTTACTTTTTTATCTAAAAATAACAATATAAAATAATACATTGGTGAAATTGTCAACCACTTCCTTACATCCATTATTTACATGTGAAAAATATTGTTGCCACTGTTAATTTTTCAGTATCTGTCTATATTTCTGAGGTATTATGTATACTATTTACATTATTTGGACTATTATCCTCATCTTTGTCGCCATATTTATTACTATATTTCAGCTGTTGTACACTCCGGCCTTTTTCAACTGAACTGTTGAACTGAACCCTTTATTTCGCTCACTGGGGTAGACTGTTTTGGGAGGAATTTTGGAAGATATTTTTTTTTTTTTTTTTTTTTAAGATAATAATTTTTCAATAGGACATGGCCATAAGCCTTAGATGGTCTTGTAGTGGCAGGCGTATTCTGCAGTTTTTTTGAATCACCTTCATTTCCTTTGTATTCTATTCCCAATGTAAAGAGATCTACTGAGCCAGCATTTTTTTTTCTTCAAGCATTTGTGGAAAAATAATCCCATGTGAATGCTTCTGAACATTAAAATTTTAATCTCTTCAAGTCAAGGGTCACTCGTTATCAGTTCTCCTTATTCTCGTAATCTTCATTTCCTGTCACCTCTTTTAGTTCATTTTTCATGTTACACCCATCTCATACAAAATTACCATTTTAACAGTAACCCTCTATCTTGAGTAGTTCTTGAGCCTTGAATTGAGTGCACTCTAGTATAAAAATAAGACACAAGATAAATACATTATTATTTGGCTTGACTTGAGTTAGATTGAGAATTTACATTACAGCATTATTACTACTGTTTATATTTGACTATAGTGTGAGTTTTTATGGTCAATTTTGTTACACAAAATATATGGTGCTGACCTCCAAGGGAATGGCTTGTTGTGCCTACTTGGGCTGACGTTCACAGCTGACATAAAGTGGTAAGACTATATTGGATCCATTGCTAGATCAGCTGCTGAGAAAGTTGATTCAACATGTTGTACAAGACAGTTTTTCTCTCCAGAATCTTATCTTACATATCTATAAGTCTACCATTCATCCATGCTTAGAATATTGCTGTCACATATGGTCTAGTGTCCCGGCTATTTACCTTGAGCTCCTTGATAAAATTCAAAGAAGAATCAACTACATTGAATCAATAGCTGCATCTGCTGCAAGGAAAGTTGACTTACAGTGTTGTGCCAGGAGGTTTTTCTCGTCAGAGTCCATCTTGCATTTCTACAAATCTGCCATTCGGCCATGCATTGAATACTGTTGCCACATCTGGTCTGCTGCCCCAGCTCTACATCTCAAGGTTCTTGACAAAATCCAAAGAAAGATCTGCAAGGTAAGCAATCCTCACTTGGCATCTCAACTTCTGTCACTTTCTCACAGACATGTTGTGGCTTCTCTCTTTTCTAGAAATATTTTCATGGCAACTGCTCTGTCAAGCTTTTTTCCATGGTCCATTGACTAACATAAACTTAAGTTTGCTACTAGACTAGCATCTACGTTCCGCCCTTTTACTTTTGAAATAGTTGAAGGTAACCACCACTTCTACTCCAACAGCTTCTTTTCTCCCACTTCCCACCTGTGGAACACCCTTCTGTTGACTTGCTTCAAAAATTTAAATGCAATGTCAATCGCCATCTTCTGATGTCTTGAACCCTGTTTATCTTTTATCCTTTCCTAATTCCCTCTATACACACTTTTTTTTTTCTCTCAGATTCACTCGATGTAACCCTCTACAGACCGGTGGCACTTCTGCCTCGCTTGCAATGAAATGCTTAAAAAAAATAAAAAATTCAGCAATATAATTAGTCCTGGTATGGTGGCTCAGTTTTAGTCACTTGTTCACTGCCATAAGGTTGCCTCTCTATGCTTTTTTTATAAATACTTTCATGGTAATTGTTCAGATAAGCTCTTTACTATGGTATCTAAAACTTTTTGAATTTAAGTGCAGTACTAGACTGGCGTCAAGATCCCATCAATTTACAGTTGAGCTGGCGAGATGTAGCCGTAAATTCTATGGTAACAGTTTCTTTTCTTATACTTCTCGCTTGTAGAACTCCTTTCTGGTTCCATGCTGTCCAGCCAACTTTAATCTGCAAAAGTTTAAATACAATATCAATCACTATCTACTGCCCTCTTTATTACTCTTTCCTCTTCCCATACATTATTCTGCCTTGCATAGGGTGATGTCGATTTAAAAGAAAAAAAGAGGTTCACACTTTCCACAGGTAATTTTTTTTTAAGTGGTTAAAAATCATGCATTTTTGGTGACCAGGCACATTATACACAGGTAAATTACTTTTTCGTTTCTAATTTTACAGACATAAATATTTGGGTTGTAAAAGGGAAGCTATTAATAAACAAAAAATTGTATTCTGCCATTTATTGTTTTTATCACTTTTGGTTGTCCATACTTCACGTGTATTATGAAGCTGTGGTAAACTTAGGCTTTTATCACGTATTGGTAAGGAAAACCGACTCAGCACCCACTTGACCTTTTTGAACTAAGTTGACAGTTACAGATACCCTTTGTATGTTTGGTGTGTTACAAAATAAGGCAGGAGCATCTTCCTCTCTATATATATATATATATATATATATATATATATATATATATATATGAGCTTAAAAGAGCTAGCTCATACCGAAGGCTTTTGATTGGGCCTTCATCACAATAGGTAGGCCCAACGATAATTCTTCTGCCACCACTTAAAAACACTGATATATGGTATGATATTTGCACTTATCACATGCATGCACACACACATTAGATGAAATTAAATCCGGCAAATATTTTAATATATTTTCTGTTTATGCATTATTTTTATGGATACAACTCGTGTAAGTAAATGATCTGTTTTAATTAAACAACATTAAGTACATTTGCCAGCCTGAATGTTCTCTGTGGCTGAATGGTTAACAGCACATCAGGCTATATGACAGTTTTCTTATGGGATACAAGTTTGATTCCTGTCAGAGAATGCATATTTTCTACGAAAATTTCTCGAACATTCAGGCTGGTAAATATAATTAATAATGTTTAATTAAAACAGAGCATTTACTGAAATAAGTTGTATCCATAAAAATAATGTTTAAACAAATATATATATAATTCATTTAAATCAATTATGGGACAAAACCTACTCTGAAATTGACCAGTTCTTGCTGATTTAAAGGAAGTGTTGAATACACCATAACAATGCTCAAAGATTAAATGAAACATTAGAAATAATGATTAAATATTAAACGTTATTAAACATTAAATATTAAACATTAGAAATAATGATTAAATGTTAACCTGAAAGGAAATTCTTACTAACATAATGGGAATTGTGGATTAAAACTAAAGATAAAATGCTTATATAAAAAAAAAAAAAAAAAGGCATATATGTAAGTTTTTTTTTTTTTTTATGACATGAAGTGGGATGAGGGAAGTATATATAGAAATACAAAGTAGTATATAAAATAACCCAAACAGCTTGAACCAAAAAGATGAAACTTGTATCCATGACCAATGTGAGCCTTCAAATTCGAGGATATCAGCTTTGGTTTTACCTGGAGAGGGATGGGCTCCGCCAGGTCTACCAGTTCAAGACCTGCTTCTCTGGGTTTCAACACGTGTGTGGTGGGAACTGGTCAGGTACTCAGCTGTGCAGCAACCCTAAGACCATACCCCATGATGGGACTGATGATTTTTTTCTGATGTCACTATTCTCTGAAAAGAAAAAAAAAAATTTTTTTAATGGATCATATGATGTAGGCTTAAGAACAGATCTTCTGGAAATGTATTAACAGCATCAAGAACTTGAAGACAGGGTTAAATTGTCTGTTGAAAATTTGTAATGTTAATGATTCTTATAGTCTGTTTATCACAAGATTCTAATGAGTAGCTGAATTCCTGACCTAGCTGTGATGTCTGTCTTCACCTTACAGTTTAACTCTTCTGTGTTTTGTAATTCTGTTAACTTCTTTACTGTTGCCTTTGTTCCACTTGATTCTGTTTGTTCATTTGATAATTTTTCTATGTATATTCACTTAGAAAGAGGTAAAGAAGCTCATTACTTTTCATAATGTTTTTGGGTTAGTGTTAATTTTTGCAACAATCAAAACAGCACATTTATGAGTAATAATATTGTCCTGAAGATGGATAAAGATTTTCTGAAACTAAGAAATATTTAAAGCTTACATTTCAATGTAAAGATCATTTGTTCATAATAAAAGTATATAAAAAAATATGCAACTGTATTTTTGCTGAATTATATCTATCTATATAATACTAAAATGCTAATTTTGTATGTATGTATGTATGTTCCCATGATACAGCTTAAATGATACATAATACCCCAACCAATTTAGGAGCATATTGCACCTTAAACCCATGTTGAGTGCAGTGTCAAATTTCATTAAAATTAGATAAGTGGTTCTTGAGCTAGAAATGTTTTCCTGTTTTTACAGCATTTTAAATAGGAAAGTCAGTATTTGTTTTCAATACATATTCTTATATCAATCCATGTATATAAACAAATGCTTGCATACCATATTTCAGCTATTATGTGTGAAAAATAATAAACATGCATAATACATTATAACATTATTAAATAAATTTAAATATACATATATTTATACAATTCACTATACTACATTAGAACTTTTAAATAAAGAAATCTCAAATGTTTGGCAAGTACTTGATAGGTGAAGACATTCTCTGGATGTGTTATTGAAAAATGTAATCTGTATGATTGGAAAATTGTTACATGATGGTAAATAAATAGATGCACAGTAGTTTGCTGCTATGCATATTTTGAAGTGATTATGAGGATGAAATAAGTAAGGATATTTTTATTTTGAAAAAAATTGCCAAGAAAAAAACCCCCAAAAAACTAAGTGCACAAAAAGGAGGCATCTATATTTCAGTAAATATGAATCTCCCTAAAAAGACAATTGCTTTTTGTTTTTGGAATGAACTTCACCTTTGAAAATTATAATATGGTAAATACTGAAATTGGTATAAATTGTTACCTTGGGGCTATTATTATTGATTAGAAAGGCATTTAGTGTAATATCAACTTGCAATTCCATTTTTTTTTTTTTTTTTTTAAAAAAGTTAAATTTTTCCTGGAGGGCAATGTTTGCATTAAAGGGATGTTTCAAATTAAATCTAGGTTAGACTTCTGTCATTCTGGTATTGCTAATTTATTGTTTATTCTTAAAGTCTGTTTTTTGAAAATTTAATGTCTATCATTGAATTTCCAGCTGAATTTCATTAAGAAAAATAATGTAAAGCAGCAAATTTTTTTTACAAATTCTGAAAACCTTTCCGTTTATTAATTTATTATTTAAGTAATATTGTGTAATGTGAGTAATAATAATTATTACGAAAACTTGTTTCGCAAATACAAATTAAAATATGTGTAATTAATAACAACTTTGATAATATTGTTACCTCACCATTTTGTACCATGAACTGCTTTTAAAAGGGACCCCACAGGTTTATGAATGATCTTCCAGCCCACTGTCAATCCATTTTTTCTGCTATCTGCTTCTTCATCTTTTGCCAAAGGTATCAATATTAATAAAGTAAACCTGCTGCATGTATATCTAAAACCCATCAAATTCCTCACAATCATCAATATCGGTTTCAAAAAGTTTCTCTAACAAAAGATTCATTTGTTGAAAATGGAATGTATTATTATTAGTAGTATTTTGTGATTGTCGATGAAGTATAAGTAAATGACCATTAGTACACCAGGTTGTTTGTAACTGTTTAGATGTAGGCAAAGGAGAAGAATAATTGGTATTCACAAGAGATCACGTAATGAAACATAAACAAAATGGTTTCCCTTTTAGGGGACATATGTAGGAAAAACCTGATATAGAATCGGATTCGTTATTTTGGTTTATTTTGGTTTTTTAAAGATACAGTAAGTAACAACATTTCCAATAACATCTTTATATAATCAATAAGCAGTTGTCTTATACTACAGGTAAAGGATAAATTCGTGAAAATTTGCTATATATTTTGACCTGGTATTATCTAAAGGTCACCTTATACATAGAAATATATAGTATGTATGTATGTATACACACACACATCTTATATATATATATATATATATATATATATATATATATATATATATATATATATATATATATGGTACAATGTCATAGAACTTCATCATGAATTTATGACCTGCATTTGCTATTCTACGACTGTTATTGTTGCATAGTAATCTTCTATGTCGACCTAACAAAATATCATTTTTGATAGTAAATATCTTTGTTTAAATGTTTATATAATCACTCTGAAGATGGATCATGTGAGCCAAAAGCTTAGATCAAGGAGCAGCATAATAAAAAAAAAAAAATCCAATGTTGGACAGATTTTGTCTTTATTTTCTCCCAAAATTAAAGCAACTATATGAAGTTTAGAACGGCTCATGATCAGGCATAATAGACTTTTTTGTCTGTTATATTTAACTATATTTATTTGAATCTATCTCTATCAAAGGTATGTTATATTTATGGGTAAAGTGCTCAATATCAGAAATAGACCATATCTAAATATAAAGTTGGACACTAAAGTCAACACCAAGTGGCGACATTCTTCTGGCTATGTGTGTTGTGTTTTGGCTTGACTATATAGGTTGGTCAATGGTGTATTGTATTATCCTAATGGCTATTTATTTATTCTTCAGACTATATGTTGTTTTGGCTTGAACCCCCCCCCTCCAAAATAAAAACAAAAGAACAAATCAAAATAAACAAATTCAGTCAATAATTAAAAAATTATGAATGTACAACATAAATACAAGTAAATGTAGTAATAATAATAATAATAATCACCAACAAATAATTAAGTAATTACTAATAAATAATGAGTAAAAAATTAACAAACAGCACTATAAAATGGCTACAAATAACCACATTGAGATCCACAATTATTTCTACTCAGTAGCATCTAGAATAATTGGAAACAACCATTACTACCTGACATGTAACAATTAGGATAATACAATAGCCCTTGTATGTAGCATTGACCCATAAATATGAGTTTCTAAATTGCTTCCTTTTTGTCGCTACATGAAGAACAAAACCTCATCCATTATATACACCACTTAAAATCAACAAATAATTTATATAAATGAAGAATAGATTTTTTTTCCTATCTCAAATTTGCATTCATCTTTGTTTCATAAGTGTTTATATTACTGAGGTATTGCCTTTCCAAGGACAACCTTTTTTGTCAGGATTATCTGTGCATAATGCTAAATGAACTTACCTGTACTGTTAACGTTAATCAAATGTACCATGAGAATGTAAGCCTATGAGGCAGGTTACGGCCACTGACAATTCTCCAGAAAAAATTACCTGTGTATAATAACCAATCACTGAAAATGCATGATTTTAACCTCTTCAAAAAAATTACCTGTGTATAGTGTGACCAATTTTTTGTGTAAAAAAACTAATCATAAAATCTTGCACTATTCTCGAATATATATTGCATGTATATTTTTCCCCTCCAATTCTCATTCAGATACTATGATTCCACTATTATTATTATTATTATTATTATTATTATATCCTTGGGTTCCTGTTGTATATACATTTCCTTCTGGGACCCAACCAGAGATCTAAGGTTAGAAATAGCTTCATTCTAGGCTAAGGGAGGCAGGCTAAAGGAACTTAGCTGTACCATTTACGTTAACCTATGGTATCAT
>CAHIKZ030005630.1:760000-832500 GCA_903632075.3 Acanthosepion pharaonis | reverse complement strand
CAGACCGACGATAATAGAAAGCCACCTTCCTCAAAAATTGACCTTAGTAAGATTTGAACCTCGGTCTCATGATTGGAAAGCAAATGTTCTAACCATTCGGCTATGCGACTATACAACCTCATCATCATCATCAGTCCCATGACTGGGTATGGTTGTAGTCTCACTGCACGTCTGAGAACTTGTTTAGCTCCCTCCATATGTCTGTTTGCCAATATCTGAGTCTGTGAAGGATCTTCCAGTCCACTCAGTGACATTGGTAATCCATTTTTCCCTCTAATTTGTCTTTTGCCTAATATGGTACCTTGTAAGTGGAAAGATCGTTGGCTCCTTATAATGTGTACCATTTTGACTTCTCTTCTTGATGGTCGGGATGTGTGGGTGATGTAATAAATGAGATATCCTGGAATGAGAAATTGGAAATCCGTGTTCAAATTTCAGTCAAGTTTGTTACAGTCATTTACATGTAAATACCCTCTTCTCCCCAGCTATTGGTTAAATAGTAGCAGTTGTATCTAGAAAAATTATTATTGTTCTTAAAAAAATTTGTTAATGCAATATCCCTTCACCAAAAAAAAAAAAGTTATTCATGCAATCCCCAAAAAATGTTTTGGCTTTAAATAACCAAAAAAGGGTAGAAAAAAAACACAAAAAAGCAAATCAATCAATCAATCTTGATGGTGGGCATGACGATTTCCATAACCACTGTGATGTAATGGAATAACCTGTCACCCCCATGACAGTAGTAATTACCTATAAGTATCTGTATGTCAATGCACTACAGAGACTAGCTGCGACCTGTTCCAGCTAAACAGTCAAACTCTCTGCCTTCAGGTGGAGAGGAACCAAGACGAGGCTCCATCAAAGGGCAGTGTCTCATTCAGGGAGGCAGACTGCCCCGAACCCGTTTATGTTGGTTCAAAAAGGGAATATTTTTGGCTGAGCCTATGGGCTTGGAGAACCCATGCTAAACTGGCTTTGTGCCACATGCAACCCTTGGGGGGGGTAGCTAAGTATACAAGCTGTGACCTGTTCCTGCTAAATAGTCAAACTCTCTGCCTCTGAGCAGAGAGGAACCCGGACAAGGCTCCACCGAAGGGCAGTCTTGTTCGGGGAGGTAGACTGCTTCTGAAACTGTTTATACAGGTTCGAAAGGGAATATTTTTGGCTGAGCCTACAGGCTCGGAGAACCCACGTTAATCCGGCCTTGTGCCACATGCAACTCTCGTGGGGAGGGGGGTAGCTAAATATACTAGATGGGGTCTGTTACTCAGCTTTTAGCTGTTGTTGAACTCTCTGCCTTTGGGCAGAGAGGAACCCGGATGAGGCTATGCCAAAGGGCAGTCTCTCATCTGGGGAGGTAGACAGACCCAACTCATTTATGCGATGTTTACAGGGAATTTTTGGCCAAGCCTACGAGCTTGGATTGCCCCACATTAAATTCAGCCTTGTGCCACATCCTACTTTGTGGGGAGGTTGGTAAGTATTACTAACTGGGATCTGTTGAGTACAACTCAGACTTACGCGAGAACTACCGACCTTCCAATAGTAGCACTCACTACTGGATTGACTTGCGACAACCTTGTGCATAACTGTTACCTTTATTCTTATTGTACTGGTTTTATACAATAAACCTTTACTTATTGTTATACCGGAACATACCTATTCTATTGTTAATAGACTCTCCCACACATAAGTAGTAGCAGTTGCCAGTGGGCTCAGTGAGTTGGTGAGTCAGTCGATGTCGGACATTAAAGTATCAACCCCCACAACTAGATTGCTGTGTCATTAACTATTATTTCAAGTTCCTAACATTTGTACGTCGGACCTTTTTTAGGACCGACTGAGTGAAATACAAGCCTCCACTGTGAAAACTACTCTACAACATTTATCCACCCTGTTTTTCAAATATATATTCCTATTAGCATGGAATATATCACATGCATTTTTTAAAATTTTCTTTAGAATAAAAACATTTTGGATCTAAATGCTTTATTCAAATCAGAAAATTATTTTCTATAACAAGACTTACCATGCATCCAAGTTTAGCTGAGTGATTGTCCTAGATATTAGTAATTTTTTATTTTTTGTCATTTTTTTGTCTGTGTGTCAGCCCAGAAGCTTGAAGGGTTGTTAGGTCATGAAAACTAACCTAACATATAATAAAAATTGAAAGCTCTTCTGGTTTGAGGCTTAGAAATGATGGTAAGCCATGCTAAAGATATTTCATATTAAATGTCATAGCCTTCCAAATGTTCACTTTTGAGTCAAGGCCACTGAAAACCAATTAGTTCATAGACAAAGGTTAATAAAACCAGAATGTGTTACTAAGGCTTGTAACTTTAACAAACCAATGCATTCTTCTTTTTCTATATGCCATGTCACTTCAGGATGTGGGCAATCATGGCTCTCCACAATTTTTTATTCTTTCTAGGTCTTAGGTTAGTCTTTCTGCTGTCCCTCACAATTCACCTTCTTCCATCCATTTAAACAAGCTTGTTAGGTAGGTTATTCGCTGTTTTCCCCTGTCCCTCTAGCCTTTAATATCTCTTGTTCGTGTCAAATTTTCCAGGCCTTCTTTTCTTTTTTAGGTTCTCTAGAAATTTAAACTATTTCTTCTGATTCTAAGTATAAGTGTTCTTTTTGTTTCCCTTTTCTTTAAAACTTCCCCTTTACTCACGTTTGGTCCATGTTATTCTCAGCACCCTTCTGTAGAACCACATTTCTGTTGCCTCAAGTGTCTTCATTTTTGAGGAGATTGTCCAACATTCCCAGCCATAGAAGATGATCGATATTACATTTCAATTTATTTCAATAAAGAACCTTTTTTTTTTTCTATTTCTTATAAAAATTTTTTTTGCTGCATTCATGTTGCATAACCATCAACATGCCTGCAAATTTTTTCTTCATACAAATTTTGGCTTCATTTGGATTGACTCTTCAGCAAAAATAGGAAGCATTTTTATTTGTTGAATAGAAAAACAGATTCAAAATATTTTTATAACAATCTGTATATGTGATACACTCCATGTGTATTCTTCCCTAAACACAGCAATCTTAACCATTTAAAGTCTAGGGTCAATTGTTGTCTATCCTCCATGTTCCTATAATTCTCACCTCTACTTCCTCTTATATTCATATCACATATCTCCTTCAGTAACCTTCTACCTTATCTGGCTTTTGACCTTTGTATTAAGTGAATGGAAATAAAATAAAGGAAATGTAGACATGAGAATCAACATTGAATGGTGACTGTCAGTTTCAGGCTTCACATTCTATCTAAAGATTGCATTGAATTGTGAAACAGACAGTAACCATGCAATGTTGATTCATATGTCCATACAGTCTATATGCTATCACTGCTTTTATTCAAATTCCAGATCATAGTTTCTATTTTGGAAACGTGTATCTTGAAGCCTATTTCTTGGAACACTTGGTAGAGAATATTGATTTTTCTGTTCAAGATCATTCTTATCCCAACCATGAATACCTATATCATCAGCATAGCCCATCATCATCTGAATATAGTCAGAGGGTACTTGGTCAAAATGTTGCATCTATAAAAACCATTATGAAAGCAATAGTTTGAATAAATTAAAAAGAATGTATTAAGGCTCTAATGATTTAGAATTTGTCTAAATTTGAATGTAAGATGAGTGATGCAAAAAAGTTCTCAACCTGACCAAATAGCTAAACATCTTTTTTTCTTCTTTTTTTTCTTCTTTTTTTTTTTTTTTTTCTTTTTTTTTCTTTTTTTTTTCTTTTTTTTTTTTTTTCTTCTTTTTTTTCTTTTCTTCTTTTTTCTTTTTTCTTCTTTTTTTTTTTTCTTCTTTTTTCCTTTTTTTTTTTCCTTTTTTCCTTTTTCTTCTTTTTCCTTTTTTTCTTTTTCCTTTTTCTTCTTTTTTTTTTTTTTTTCCTTTTTTCTTCTTTTTTCCTTTTTTTTTTTTTTCCTTTTTCTTTTTTCTTTTTCTTTTTCCTTTTTTTTTTTTCTTCTTATTTTTTCTTTTTCTTCTTATTTTTTCCTTTTTTTTTATTTTTCTTTTCTTCTTATTTTTCCTTTTTCTTCTTATTTTTTTTTTTTTTTTTCTTTTTTTTTTTTTTTTTTCTTTTTTTTTTTTTTTTTTTTTCTTTTTTTGTTTTCTTTTTTTCTTTTTTGTTTCTTCTTTTTCTTTTTTTTTCTTCTTTTTTTTTTTTTTTTTTTTTTTTTTTTGTTTCTTCTTTTTTCTTTTTTTGTTTCTTCTTTTTTCTTTTTTTGTTTCTTCTTTTTTCTTTTTTTGTTTCTTCTTTTTTCTTTTTTTGTTTCTTCTTTTTTCTTTTTTTGTTTCTTCTTTTTTGTAAAGGCTTTTTGATTAGGCCTGAGAACTTTTCATTACCCACTCATATTTATATATATTCTTCCTTAAATTTTGGAATTCCAGTTAATTTGGGATATTAACCTTTAGGATGCTGGAGAATTATCTCCCTTTGCATGCTGTAGGTGCATGCTGTAGTTGCCTTGAGAGATTTACTATAAATATATTTGTCAACTGTTATTTCTGGCTTAATTCTGAGTTGCTATAATAAACACTTGTCAACTGTTATTTCCAGAAATAACAGTTGATAAGTTTTTATTTATAGCAACCCTCTCAAGGCGACAGAATGCACCTACAGAGTGCAAAGGAAGTAAATGCTACAGCGACAAAGGTTAATGTTTCATTTATTTAGCTTTCCTGCAAGGACAACAGTCAGAGTATTATAAACCTTCCTGTCTGCATACTTGGAGGAAAACTCAAGAACAGTTTGATGAAAATGGCCTGAGAGAAGGGAAATGGGCAATATAGATTTAGTAGATAGCTAAAGAGTGTAGATTTCAAATTCTGGGTTTTATTCTGTTGTGTTCATTTTTGTACTAATGCCATTAGAGAAGGCATTAATTAAATCTCTTCTCCACCAAGTTATGGGTTAAATAGTAGGGTAGATCATAGATCTTACTTTTTATCTTTGGTTGGAAACCAGTTTAAATGAAGGAGATCTCTGAATTCTAAACTATGGAGAAGATTGTTCTTCTTCTAGATTCACTACACCACACCCATCCAGTGTTGCACACAGAGCCTTGCTTGGGGTGTAAGGTTTCAAGGTTGTTAAGTATGCATGAATCTTCAAGCAAACTAGAAGATGCTCCATCATTTGTAATTGCCCGCATTGGCAGTTGGATTCATCATTGGTGGCATATCCCCATTTCTGAAGGTTGGCTCTACAGCAGCCAACAGCTGTTCAGAGGTGGTTTAGGTAGGGCCAGAAGCATCACTGGAGCCAGTTGGGAGGGATTCTTGTAGGGTTGAGAGCCTTGTTCCACATTGTTATGGGAAACCATTCCACAATCCTTCCCAAGAATGCATGGCCATTCATAGATAATAATAAAAGAAAATCATGATTACCTATGTCTTGAAGAGAAATGGTTATAAAAAAAAACAAAAAAAAAAATAAATGCACATAAAATGAAATAGAACTTTTTATCCTTTCATGATTTGGGTGCTAACATTCTTCAAATTACTTGTGTGTGTAAACTGGGTTGGGAGGTGTTTCAGTTGATTTTACCTGTTTACCGATTTGGAGATCAACTCTTTCAAATATCTCTATGTATTATTTTTTTTAATGTAATCTTTGTTATTTTTCCCCTCTGGAAACAGATGTTTTTATTTTCAGGATTTAATAAATAAAAAAAAAATCCTCATAATACTTCATCTAAGAAACTCAGATTCATACAAATCTGATGTGATTCTTGAAGATGTTTACTCTAAGTTTTTTTTTGTTTGTTAAAAGTTATTTATGTAAATCTATCTTCTATAATTTTTAGAATAGTTCTTGTCATTCCAAGAGTTCTTCAGACAACTGAATTCATTCTTTGTATTGTTCTGACATGACTATATTTCTGGATTCTGTAGACAACTTTTTCACCAAGCAAAGTATACAAGCAACTCTGATTGTTGAATGTTAGTGAATTTTATGATGTCATGCCTTGTTATGGCAACAACAAAAAGTTTATCCTGCTATTATCATAGTGTGTTTCAATTTTGTTGTTGTGTTGTGATATCCTGCTATAGCAACAATGAAAATGAACTTTACTAAAATTAAGAATGAGGTTATTGCAGTTAAGAAACTGAGTTAGAGGAAATAATACTTATGAATAATGCAGAGTGCTAAAGATCTTGACTGATTGTCTGGCTTTATTTTAAGAAAGCTTAATAGGCTAAAAATTTTATTGTACTCTATTACTCATTAAGGCAGTCTAGAGGTTGAGCTTTCATTTAAATCAGGGGTTCTAAAAGTTGTTGATACCCTCTTGGGGTTGATGGGACTATTCAAAGGGATGATGAAGTGGGGTCAAAAGGCGGTTGGGAAATAAATTTGCAACTCTATGTACTTGCTACTGCTCATCAAACATCTTTAACGTTAATGATGTTGGCCAATTTGCTAAAAAAATGGTTTATTTTTAATGTGTTTATTATTACCTATGTTAGTGTAACTATGCCATTAAAAATTAATATTGAGATACACACACACACACACACACACACACACACACATATATATTATCAGCTCACTTCAAGCAAAGCGGGAAAATGCCACTAGTATGCAGGGGGTTACAGAGAGTGAAAATGAGAGAAAAGACTGTATAGAAAAGGAAAGGGTAAAAGATGAACGGGATTCAAGAAGAAAGAATATGGCAATTAATGTTGTATTTAAATTTCTGAAGAATGTAGTTTTCAGGGAAGCAAGCCATTTTCTGTCCCAGTTAACCACTAATTGGAGGTCCTTTTCAAAAGCAGTGGCCAGGTTAACTTTGTCAGCTCTGATGGACTTGCTATTGAGACATGAATAAATGATAGTGTCATCTGCATTAATGCCTACATGGGAACTGATGACATCAGGAAGATCATTGATGAAACCCAGAAACAATGTAAGAATCAGGATAGAGCCTTGGGGGACACTCATATTTGTGTGAAACGATCTGTAAGCAGCAGTATTACAATTGTCTTGTAATACCATAGCCCTGGGTCTTAGATAGAAGACATGCCAAGCCCTGTCAAAAACCTTTGAGATACCTAGAGCCACAACTTTAGCTTCTCTGTTATTAACAAGATCTTGATATATATATTCAGTGATGGCCCATCAGCAGTAGACCTGACAAAACGCAAGCCATATTGTTTGTCAGAAAGAAGGTTGTGAGAGGTAAGTTTCTTAACCACTTCAACATTGATTAAAGCCTTGAATACTTTGCCGAAAAGTAATAGGAGGTTAATAGGATGATAGAAGGGTCAGAAGGTTCTTGAGAGTTCTTAAAAAAACAAGAACTACAATGGACTTCCAACATGTTGGAAAAGAGGAAGCAGTGAAGAAATAGTTGTAGAGTTTGAAGAGAAGTAGAGCCAACTTGGGAGCACATTTCTTTAGGATGACGGCTAAGATTCAGTCAGCTCCACTTGCTTTATGGGAGTCTAATTTAGAAATGTCTGAGACTAGTGATGGTGTTATACACATATTCAGTAGAGCTTCTGTTCTAGTGGGGAAATCAGGTCTGGATACTCCAAATGAGTCAAGTGTTGAGTTGGAAGAGAATTTCCTAGCAAAGCATTTAACCTTATCTGCTGCAGATGTCAGGACTTTGAATTGATTGAATAAAGGAGGGATTTAGGATTTACTGTTCTGCACACTGTTGCAGAGTCACCAATAATCTCTGGAACTGAATTTGCAAGATGCTATACATTGTTTCATTCTATCAGGAAACATTAACTTCACTTCTTTGAGGACATGCTTGCACTTGTTACAAGCAGAGACAAAGAGATGTCTGTTGCAATCAGACATGTCACTCTGGTACAGCCAGAAGAAGTGATTCCAGTGGGCTATAGCAGCCAAGCATGCAGGTGAGAACCAAGGAGATGAATGCGGTTTAACTTTGTATCGCCTTGCTGAAATGAAAGCATCAATGCCAGCTTTCACCCAGGAGGAGACTTCATATGCACGTTTTTGAACAGGATGATTAAAAACTTCATTTCAAGGGATGCCATGAAGGAAATCCTGGAATAAGTCCCAATCTGCTTGGTGATAACAGAAAGATATTCTCTTAGTAGCATGTTCTTTGCTGGTTGGGGAGTGGAAAGAGATGTTTACAGATACTACCACATCATCAGAGTTGCCAAGAGGGCAGAGCTGCATAGTACAACATGAGTCAGGGATACAAGTAAAAGAGATCTAAAAGAGAAGTTTGTCCATCAGGGTTACTGGGGGAAATGTATGGGGAAGTTAACCACTTGTGTGAGAGATTGAGTGATTGAGAAGTTACGGGTTTGGATGCCAGTAAGGTCAGTGTTTAAGCCATCGGGCATGGTGGACAGTAAAGTCACCGAACACAAATATATTTGCAAATGGGTGTAGGGAGATGACATTGTCTATATTATCAGAAATACCCTCTAGCACGCAACAGTCATGAGAAAGAGGAACAGTAGAGAAAAAAGAGATAGCTGACTGAGTTAAGTAGAGAGACACACACACTTAAGAATGGTCTGGAGAGACTTTGCTATCACTGTCTTTGTTGTTTTGTTGCACAAATATTTTTCTTTAAAAAAAAAAAAAAAGGGTTTTTGTAGAGATTAGGGGTTTCAACCAATTTTATCCTTTTAAAATAATTATGAGGTGATGCTGAAAAAAGACAAGGCTATTACTTGATATGAAATTTGCAAAGAACCGAACATTTATTAACCCTAGAACACTAACCATCAATTAGTTACAACACTACTAACCATGGGTATATAATACCTAATTTTGAAAATATCAAAAAATATATTAAATATAAATCTTTATTTGAAATATTTTACATGCAGGCACTTCAAACTTTGTACTTTGAGTTAACATAAATAGAAACTGAAAAACATTATTTAGGTAAGAAAATCAGGTACTGAAAATTGTAATTAAAAATAGGAAAATTTGTGCTGGATACTATATACCCATGGTTAGTGTTCTAAGGTTAAAATTGATAAAAAATATTTTACAACACTAAATTATGTAAAAATACAAAATGTCCTTGCACAAAAATTCTTTTGTGCATTTCAAATTGTCTGGGCAGATTAACACTTCTTGTATTGTAAGAAGAAATTTTAGTTTTCTCTTAAAAAACAAACCATTCTTAAAAATCAATTTTTTTTTTCTTTCCTTAGTAACAAAAAGGAATTTTACTTGCTTTGCAATTGTACAAATTCAAAAGTTCAAAGAGTGAGAAATTTCAAAAGGGGAGAAATGAAGACTTAAGTCATGCAATGCTGTTTTTCCAGGCTCTTTAGACAAAATATTTGGAATTTAGAAATAGATGTTTGCAAATGAGATCAATCTCCATAAGATTAGAAAAAAAAATGTTTGAATATAAGAGACAAATATCTCTAGGTTTTGAAATAGGCATTCATAGTTAGGAGACAGATCTTGGAGGGTTTTACGGATTCTTCTTCAACATCTGAAGCAGTAGTAGTAATAGTATTACTATTTTTCTTATTGTAAATAGCAACTGCTTTCTTGCAACCTTTTTTGAGATTGTTAAACAGAATTTTTCCTTTTATATAGCAAATAAGTAGCTCCACCTGGATGAAAATCAACTCCTTCAGGGACATATATGTCTTATCCTCATTGGTTAAAACTCTAAATTAACTATCCAATGAGATTGTGCTTTTTTGCAACATCACACTTTAGCCTCGTTTTTACAGGGTTTTTTTTTTTTTTTTTTTTCATAAAATGAATGGCTTCATTTTGGCAGCTTCTTTAAAAAAATAAACTGCGCTAGTAACTTTTTAATTTTCTTAGTTTTTCATAAAATTTTATCTTTTTTGTTATAAATAATTTCTGTATTAATATTTACACAATTCAGACATTTTCCTTTTTTATTATATAAATAATTTATTTATAAATATTTTATATTACATTCTATGTAATAGAATTTATTGCAATATATTTTATATATTTATATTTTTGAGGTTTTTCCATTTTGAGTTACTGTTATATTAAACACATAAAATTTTTAACATGGATAGATATTGCGCATAATGTGATTATATTTAATGCCAAGAGTAATCAATGAATCATAGATACCATCTAACGTCTAAAAGAAAAGTAATATTTTTCCGCAAATTAAATATAGCTTGTATCTTGTATGTGCATAATCCTTTAAAGATTGCTGTAAAAAGATCAATTTAAAATTAACGTTGATAAATATTTATGGTTAAAAGAAATTTTACAATTATGAGTATTACTTATTTTGCACTGCCTAATAACACTGGATTACAAAAGCTTTTCTCTGAGGCAGGCATATGAACAGGTGGTTTTTACTAATTTTCATGTGGTAAATTCAATTCTCCCTCCTCCTCTCTCCTCTCTCCTCCTCTCCTCCCTCTCTCCCTCTCTCTCCCTCTCCCTCCCTCTCTCTCTCCCTCCCTCTCTCCCTCCCTCCCTCTTTGGAAAATTTCCAAAATACGCTTGAAGATGAAACAACTAATGCTTTTAATTTAATTATATAATTAAATTTGAAGTTTTTCCCCTTCGGTTTTCGAAACATGGTAATTCCTGTGTAGCGAAGAAACCATATTTTAAATCAGTTAATTTATTATATATATATATATATATATATATATATATATATATATGGCAACAACCTTTTTTTTTTTTTTTTTTTTTTTTTAAAAAGACATGTTTCATTGAATATGACAATAAAAATTTGATTAATTTTTTTATTAAGTTTCTCAGCATTCTCACATTCTTTCATTTGGTAGAATTAAGGGAGTGCAAAAATTGCCTTCTATACTATGATGATCAGAAAGATATAAAATAACAGTGGTAAAAAAAAAAAACTTCCTAAATAGAGCACACCTAATTTCTCCTTCCCAGGAAATATTTCTGAGTAAACTAAAAAAAATGTAAAATGGACATTAGTCAACAATAATTTTCCCAACTGCATAATCAATAACAAATAAAATTATTCTTACAAAAAATACATGATAACAGTAATAAAAATACCACACAAAACATCAACATATTTTACTGCAACCAGATGCATGGTAATTAGAAGCAGGATGAATTTGCTATATGAATAATCATTAAACATTATATTTCTACTGTAAATCCCAAAACAAGTAAAATTTATATTATAGAAAATAGAAAACCTGCAAACCTTGTTGTCATTAATCAAAATAACCCCCATCAAATCTAAACTATCGATGACCAATATAATCTATCAATTTCACTACCCAGTACAAGACTGTTTCTTGTCATAAATCAATTATATCGGTCATACCACCACCACTTTGAATAGATGTCTCACATGCCATTTATCTGGTCAAAGTGCTATCAAAAGCAATTATCCACCCACAATTTATGAGAACTCTTAAAGAAAATTCTGGTTGAAAGCACTAACATTTTATATAAATTACATTAGAGAAAACATCTGCTGTGAGAGAGGCTCTGTATATAAAACCTTTCCATATAAATCTCACCTTACACAACAACTGAATTTGTGTGTTGAAAGTTTTTTTTAAAAAAGAGAAAGACACTCACTCGAATTCTAGCTGCTCTCAACACATGAAGCTCAAAATAAATGCTTCTATTATTATTCACCCCCCCCAAAAAAATACATCTTAAGCAGTCAAACATGAAAAGGAATTAATAGCACCTAAAAAAACAAACCCTTTGAAAAATCAAGTAAAGTGGCCAAAAGCACTTGGGACAATTCACAGTACCAACAATTTTTGTACTCCCTTACTCTCACCAAATGAAAAAATGTAAGAATGTAAAAAATTAATCAAATTTTCCTTGTCTGTTATATTCAATGAAACACGTGTGTGTGTGTGTGTGTATATATATATATATATATATATATATATATAATCAAAAACAATATTAGGAATAAATGTATGACAAAGTGTAAAAAGTTTTCTTGTAATGCATTTCCCAGTACCCCTTGGTTGTGCTCATGTGTAGTCACACCAACATAACAAATTTAGTTCAATGAAGTCCTAAAGGATGAAATGCCTCACAAGAAAACTTTTTCCACTTTGTCATATTTTTTTTTATATACGTGTATGTGTGTCTGTGTTATAAAATTGGTTATGTAATCCTGACAATTATAAATTCCTGACATTTAGGAAAACGTTCATGAAAGTATGTTTTGAATGAGTGACTCTTAAAAAAAAAATTGTTTATGTTCTCTTTATATATATATTTAATTGATTTCACCCCAAGCAAGGCAGTAAAGCCACTAAGACACAAGGGGTTACTGGGTGTTTAATAATTAGGAACAGAAACCTTACTAATGAGCGGAAAGAGAAAAGAGTCATCAGGGTGACAGTAGATAGGGATTGAGATTGTGTTTACATTTTTGGAGATTAAAGTTAGTTGGAAAGCATGGAGCTGGAAGAGAGTTCCACGAGCAAGAAGTGTGAGAAAAGAAACTGTTAGCATAGAATTTACAGTTACATCTAGCCAGCTCAACTGTAAATTGATGATCTTGATGACAGTCTAGTATTGTGCTTAAATTAAAAAAAAAAAGTCTAGGTACCATAGTGAAGAGCTGCTTATTTTATTATTCACACACACACATATATATATATATATATATATATATATATATATATATATATATATATCTTCATATCCATCACATAGTGCTAGTGTTAATAAAACAGTGCTCGATGTAATATAGCAGTGCTTTTAGTTTATATCAATAAATATACGTATCTGTCACCAATAGCACAACTCGGATTTTCATGCACAATCAATGCAATCTTCAGGTGCTGCATATAGACTGGCCATTACATAATTTAACCCTGTTCATTTTAAATGCCAAATATAATTTTTAAAATTCAAAAAACTGTAATCTCAGTATAATATATAACTGCACCAACATTTTGATAAACAGATATATTTGCATTGTGTATGAAACTCAATCATCCTGTCGATCAGGGCTAATATATATTATAATTTTTTAATATAGACAAAAACAATTTACTCGCTACAAAGATGCAACCTTGTTTCGATGCATTTAGTTGCACCTCGACTGGTGAGAACCAAAATGCAACTAAATGCACTGAAACAATGTTGCATCTTTGTAGTGAGTAAAACTGTTTTTGTCTATTTGAAAAAATTATAATAAATAATTATTGCTCTACCCTAGGTATTGAGCCCTCTTTTGAATTAATGCTGTGAACATTAGAATTTATATATTATTTTCATTCTCATTACATTTGTGTGTGTGTGTGTGTGTCTATATATATGTATTGCTGAATGCCTTTTTTTTATTCAAAACTAGTGAGCTATCCTGTGCTATCAAAATCCATCCCATCTGTTTCTGTCCATGTTTGTCTACCAGACTGTCTTTGTTTCTTTGTGGTTGTTTGTTTGTCCGGCTGTTTGTTAGTCCATCTGTGTTTGTGTTTGTTTGTATATCTTTTCATCTGTGTTTGTTTTCCTGCTTATCTGTCAGTGTTTCTACATTTGTTACTATCTGTCAACGTATTTGACATTTTTTTTTCCAAAACTTTCCTTACATCAATAACCTGGGTTCAAACTTCAATATTTAACCTTTGCCACTGGGGTGGGTGGGATTCACTGTGTCCACACTCATGAATATGTTTATAAAGTTAAATTTTCCCATCTGACAAATGTACGTGTCATGTAGTTCAATCATTTAGAGCAGCTGTCATAATAAGAATGGTTTACCATTCCCAAGACAAAAGGACTCGTTTAAGATCTCTATGAGCTTATCTATATTGCTGAACTATGGTGTTTTCTTATGCATGTAAAATAGTATGATGGTCTTAGTAGTTGTGATGAAAAACGTGTAATTAAGGTGAAGAAACAAGGGATGTCAATGCCTTATCTAATAGTGAAATTAAAGACATCACTATTAACACTACTAACGTAATAGAAAGCAATTGAAATTAAGATGAAACACTGGACAAAAATAAATAATAGTTGCTGATGCTTCATCTAATAATAAGATTCCAGATAATATTACTACTAACAGTACATTTTTGTGTTTGTCGGTCTGCCTGTTCAAAATTAAGATGCAGGAAATCACTAGTCAAAAATAATGGTTGACAATGCTTTATCTAATAATAAAATTCAAGTGAATATTACTGCTAATACTAATAACATAATGGAAAGGAATTGAAATTAAGGTGAGAAGAATGCAAGACAAAAATAAATAATGGTTGAGAGCGTTTCATCTAATAAAGATAAAATTCAAGATAATATTGCTAACACTAGTAAACGTAATAGAAAGCATTTGAAATTAAGATGAATCATTAGTAAAAAAATAAATGATTGAGAATGCCTCATTCAATAAGAATAAAAGTCAAGATAATATTACTACTAATACTACTAATGGAATAAAAAGTGAAATTAAGATGAAAGAAATCCTAGTGAAAAATGAATAATGGCTGACAATGTTTCAACTAATAAGAATAAAAGTCAAGATAATATTACTACTAATACTACTAATGAAATAAAAAGCAAATGAAATTAAGATGGAAGAAATTGATTATGAAAGAAAAAAAATATGGGCCTGTGAGAAAAAGAGAAACGTTATTAAGACACAATAATATTGGAAAAGTAATCGAGAAGATTGTTGTCATCAGCATAGATATCAAACTGAGAACTGATGTCATCAGGAAAGTCATTGACAAAATATAAGAACAATGTAGGTCCAAGGATAGAGCTCTGGAGCTGGTCGGGGGGTGGGGGGTCACCTGCATTAGTACAAAAAGATCTAGAAAAGTAGCTGTTCAGGGCAATTTTCATTCAATGATTTGATTAAAAAAAAAACCCACTGAATCAGTTCAAAAATTTGTCCAGAAATATAATCTTTTAACTTGTGAAAACGACTGGTATGCCCAAACCCTGTCAAATGTTTTTGACATGTCCAAGACAACAGTCCAAAAACTTCATTCATGAGGAGAAAAAATACTACTGTAATTAATGGCATGAATGTACTATAAGTGTTATGGTATAAAAGTTGCTGAATGTAGGCATCTTCATAATTTCTAAATATGACCAGTACATTGGGGCTGTGTTGATTAATTGATGTTATTAAAGATTGGTTTCTTATTTTTTTATAATTAGGGCTTCCATCACTTTTAAATGCATTTGCATTTAAAAAGTGATGGGATTTAGTCTTGTTAAAATAAAACATGTATTAAAGAGGGAGTGTTGCCCAAATACATTTTTTTTTTATATATATATATATATATATATATATATATATATATATATATATATATATATATATATATATATAAATCCAGGAAAGACTGAACAGCACTGAAAAAGTCTGAAACAAAAGTAGCCTACCAGCATGAAAGTGCTCAATACCATAAGAAATGGCAGAACTTCAATATTAATTAAAAACCAGATTGGCAGTGACTGCTGCCTGGTAATTGTGTGAAAGCTCAACATAAAACAAAATAGTAGTAAAGCTTGTCACTGCCAACCTGGTTTTTTAATATATAGTATATATATGAACTTATTGAAGGGATGTTGTATAATTTCTTTCATCAAATATATCTTTGTTATATAAACATTGGACAAATTATTTTTATATTTGTTTATATATTTATTTATGTATAAAAATGTTTTATATATATATATGTATGGATTAATATAAAGCCAATTTACATAACATATATACTTGGATGTATATATATGAAGAAGTATGTATACATATATATTGTATGAGCATAATATATGTATGTTCATATATATGTTTTTATGTATGTATATATATGTATGTATCTATATTTATATACAATATATATACATATATATATATAACATGTATATTTAAATATAAACGATATATATACATATATATGTTTATATATATATATTACCTGTCATACATAAATAATCCATATATACATATATGGTTTATATATATGTTTATATATATATGAATATATATATACATGTAACAAATTATATTGATAAATATATATATATATGTATATTTTAATGTATATATATATATGTATATGTATATATATATATATTATATATATATATATGTATATTTATATGTATATATATATATATATGTCTATATATATATTATATATATGTATTATATATATATATATATATATTATATATGTATATATGTATATATATATATATATATATATATATATATATATATATATGTATATATATATTCTTTTCCCCATTTATATATGTTGTATCCTTATATTATATATGTAGTGTATTTTATATATATTTCCATAAAATTGCTCTATATGTATATGTATTATTTAGTATATATTTAAAATAATAAATACCTATTTTATTTATGCATAAAACCATTGTATGTATAACTATTTACATTGCTTCTCATTTTGTTATTGGTATGTTTAAAAATAACATTAATATATATATATATATATATATATGCTAATATATTTCAAAGATATATATTTATAAATGACTGTTTTATTATATGCTATTAAAGAAACCATTTACCTCAAAAATACAGAAAGTGATATATATTATTTTAAAAATTTATTTATATATATTATATATTGTATATATATTTAATGATTATATTAGAAAGTCAAACATGCAAAATAAAAGTGTGGATTTAATATTTCAGAAAACTTGCTTGTTTTTTTTTTTTGTCCATTTACTGTAAAAAAGGATTGGTAAGTTTATTATTTTAAATTCATTTTATTTATATATATATATATATATATATATTTATAAATATATAATTTTACAAAGTAACTTCAAAATACTGTGATTAATCTAAGAAAAACCACATTTTTTTAAAAAATTGGCTAAAGTAACAGTTGTTCACAAAGTTTATAAAAACTGTCCATTCAGAATAATTAAAAGCCGTCAAAATTTATAAATAAAAATTTTGGATTTTTTAACACATTTTTTATTAATTCAAAAAACCACAACAAGTTAAAAATAAAAATATTTTATGAACATAATGGCTAGAATTAAAAGCATAAAAACTTTAATCACAGTATTTGTGTCAGTCACATTTTATGAAACAACATATATAAATGATTTTACTGTCATATATTTATAAATATATATATATATATATATATATATATATATATATATATATATATATATATATATACACACATACAAAACATAGTTGTGTATGAAATGTGTATGAAAATGTAATAACTTGGGACATAGGTTGGATATAGCATATCTTATTTATTCGTATCTATTTCATTCCATTTATTATTATTTTTTTATCTTTGGCTACATTTTACTGATTTATCTCTCCCACAGACATAGAGACCCCCCCCTAAAATGGATCCATTTGGTAAATCCATTTTGGGACATTGTTTACAACCTTTCACAGTCCCAGAATAATTTCTTTTCAGTAGACCTTTTTTTATTTGGCAAATTAATATATCCAATCCAATACAACTGTCTTTGTTTTGTTTTTTTTAACTATATCCTTATTTGGTGACCCAAATTTTTGGCCTTGTACCAGACTCAACTAAGTTTAGTAATAATCCTTTTATCTTGTTATGTTTAATATTCCAATGGTGCCTGAAATTGTTACATATTTGTCCAATGGTTCAAACCTGATTAACGGCCAAGATTCTGAATGCTGATTTTTCAAGACAGGAACTACCTCATTTTTGGATGACTGGTGCGACACATCCTTACTATTTTTCAGCAGTCTGTACACTCTTGTACTTGTAAAATCCGCTCTTCTTAAATGACACATTGTGCAAATTCTTATTTCTCTTTGTTTATTCATCACTTTCTCTCTTTATTGTAAAGAAAAAAAAAGTAATCAAATAAAAATACTCCATAAATATTTTTTATGCCGCATTTCACTTTTTTAAGAATGTATATTTTTTATGGATGGAAAATTTGTGACTTCATAGAAAGAAAAAAAAAAATTAAATTTATTAAGTCACGAGTTTCATTTTTAAAAAGTAAAAAAAAAAAAAAAAAATTTTTAAAGAAACTTGTGGTTCAGTGAGAGGAGTATAACTAGTCACTCATTTATTGTAACCTTGTGTCAGACTTAGCTGATGTCATTAATTTCTTCCCCTTTCTTTTTTCTCTCTCTACTTTGTTTATTGTTTACTCTCAACGTACATATTCTATATATCTATACATCTATATCCCCCCCCACACCTCTATTTCACCCCTAGGGGAAGTGTAAGGAACAGAACGACGGTAGGAGAACTTGCGTCGAAAGCTTGTTTATGTCGATTGCCTCGCACAGACAAAAACTGTAAAAAGAGAAAGGATGATATTTATTGAATGACATTGGAGGGCCCAGGGACTACTGCCTTTTTCACCCTACCAGGTACGACAACACCGGCCTCTCCAGCATGTCGATCCCAACTCTGGCCTGTTGACATTCCAACTTGTTTCCTTTTGTTTTACATCCAGGGAACTGCAATATACTAAAGCTAAAATCTTGTGGAAGTCGTATGCTTCAAATATACGCACATGTAAATCATTCCTTCCCTCTCTCTTTGAGGTGAGTCTCTCTCTCTCACACACACACACACACACACACACATAATATATATAAACATCCCGTGACAGAAGTACTAGTCTGTGTGATTACTACTACTCGTGTGGCTGATTTACTGAGTATGTCTGCTATAATACAGAAATGGATTTCTTTTCTTTTTTTTATTACTTAAAAAGAGAAAGGCAATGAGCTTTTTTTTTCCTCTGATGAATATTCCACGCGAAATAATATACAAAAAAAGGTAATCAACTCATTTTTTCCTCTTTTAATTTTTTATTTAATACTTTTTTTTTTAAGGCACTAAATTAGTTTTTATTTTAATTTTTGTTGCACTGTTTCTGTTTTCAGATACTTGTGTATATTTGTAAAAAAAAAAAAAAAAAAAAATGTTATTCAGTGAATAACAAATAAATTCGTTTGTTTTGTAACTTTTTTTTGTCCATACTCGAAGTTCTGTTGTTTTGGACCTTATCTTGATTTTCGAAACACCTTCTTATGTTCTTACGCATGTTTCCTATACTGTTGGGATGTTTTAATCCAATACACCGAAGCGGCGAAGAGATAGTCTTTTTTTTTTTTTTTTTTTTTTTTTTTTATTATCTACGTTTGTCTGTCTACCTCTTTCTGTGTCTGTCTGTCTACCTCTGTATGTGTCTGTGTGTCTACCTCTCTTTATGTCTGCCTACCCCTGTGTGTGTGTCCACAGTACTATAGGGAGGACTTGAAGTGGAGGCTTCAATCTCATCACCTTTTGTCGTAATTGAAAACCAAATGGAAGATTAACTTTGTCCTCTTGGCCTGAATCTATGATAATTGCTATTGAACTGAGCTGTATCATTTGTCTTAAAATCATTAGTGAAATTATTTTCAAAATAAATGTGAAAACTTTTTTTTTTCCTTTTCTACATTAATTTCTAAAACTACTATATACCTTTTTATATGTAGAAAACTAAGTCTTTCAGTTGCATCATCATTCCAGAATAATAAGTCCAAACAAACAGCAATTTGGTATTTTGATATATATATATATATATATATATATATATATATATAAAACACCAGAAAATGTTTACAGTCAAATAAGAGATCTAAACCAAAAATATAAACACCCATTTTTATGAGAATTTTGTATAGAATCCAAAATCTTTAAAACAACATCTGACTTTGCCCCAACTCACATTTAATATCAGATTTAGGACCCCACATCAACATTTTATTTTGTGCCACCATACTTCTATATATAGACATTTAACTATTCATCTACAATCTTATTGAATTGACAGTGTATAATCTAAATGTTATGAAAATATGGTCATATTCTGTAAATTATTTATTAATATTGTTTTTGTAAATAAAGCTTTATTTTTTTAACAGGCAACATTGACAAGTTAATTTTGATATCTAATTTGATGTCCTTTTGGAAAAATTATCAACTCCATGTCACCATCCACTCGGATTATGAATTTTTAAAATTTTTTGGTGGGGAATGGGTGGCTATTGAGATAGTTTTTCTTTTAAAAATTGTTTTACGGGTAATATCACAGTAATTATGTACTAAATCTGTTTTTACACTTTATTATTATTGTGTGTGAATATAGTATAGTGAAGGGCACTGAAAAATCAAAGGTTTCTGAGTGCCTCACATGAAAGGCTTGAACAAATAAGACTGCAATCTAAGAAATGTAGGAGTAAAGAAACTGATTAATTTAACAGTTCATTTTGCTTGGGAATTAATTTTGTCTGAATGCAGATATTTGTATTTGTTTTATTTCACATGACCAAGGAAAGTAGTCGCTTATAAATTTACTAACTTAATTTGATCTACTTTTCTTCTCACTATTGTTGGGACAGGAAATATATAAATAAATACACATTGATAGTTATTATATGGTTTTATTGGGGATAATTGTTATTAAAGTACTGTATAGAAATTAAATTTGCCCCATTTATTCCTGAAGATTTCGATAGGAAATTGAAGATATCTGTTACCAGTAAAGATAATTTAATCATAATATTTATAATCCTATATATGTGTTCTGTTTTTTTGGTTGTTTTTTTTTTTATGAGGTAAACTAAAAAGCTTATGTTCTATGCACCGATAAATATCTATTTAAGTATTTCTCTGATGTGTGTTTGCATCATTTGTGCATTTTAACTGTCTTGTAAGATAAAACAAAAGTAGTTACATTCCATTGTTAATGTGAAGTACTGTCCAATATAATTTATCCAGTGAGACCCAAGGGAGACAACTTTAAAGAAATAATGACAATTTTCATTTGCCTCACTATTATTTTCAAAATGAATTAATATCTATTTATAAAAATCTCTGAGCATAAAACTTATTAAAACATTTTACATGAAGTCAGCAGGGATATAATTTGTATAATTATAATTTTGACATCTTTTTAAATTTCAGCTTTTTAAAAATATATAAATATTTTTAAAATACTATCACTTGTGAAACATACAGGGTGCAAATGGTAAATTGTTACCACTTTATATTTTTAATTTTGTGTACACACATTGTTTGTTTTTTATTTTGTTGGCTGCACAGTATAGAAGGGTCAGTTGGAAACCATCTGTGAGAAAAATAGCACCTTGATGCAATTCACTCTACCAGACATTTAGAAACAGCATGCTGTACTATGTTTAGGTGTCAATCTGAGAACAGTGCAAAAGATTCATAAAGAGTTGGATGAGTCTAATGGTGATTACAAAGGCATGGCAGTTCGGAAAACTCACCCTGATCATTCTGATAAGAAAGGAACTCTTACATTTGTTGGTGAGGGCCTCAGCCTCAACACAGAGGCCTACATCAAGTGCCTTGAGGAGGTAGTGCTGCTTTGGGTCAAGGGGTTGACTTCTGGAAGAACCTATGTCTGGCAACAGGACTCTACACCATGCCACACAAGCAGGAGAACACAGTCATGGCTGTAAGACAATTTCTGTGATCACTTCACCCTTACATCTGGCCACTTAACTCCCCAAACTGCAACCCCCTTGATTATTATATGTGGGGCACAGTTGATCAAGAAACAAACAAAACTCCTTGTACCACCAAAGATGAACTCAAGGCAAGGATTATGGCAGCATTCACCAACTTAAACGAGGAGACTGCCCAGAAAAGTTGCAGGAGATTCCGAAGTTGTCTGATGGTCGTGGTTGAAGCCAATGGTGATTTTATTGAGTAAATTTACTCTTTAGTATTTCAAGATATTTTTATGTAATTTTGGTAAATATATCTGTTAAAACGAGATGTCAGTGTTATTTTCATTTTTGCATAATTTAGACGACAATTTATCCAACGCACCCTGTATATCTGTTAAAATGAGATGTCAGTGTTATTTTCATTTTTTGAGTATTTTAGACGGCAATTTATCCATCGCACACGGTATTCTGTTAAAATGAGATGTTTTCATTTTTGCATAATTTAGACGACAATTTATCCATCGCATCCTGTATATCTTAAAATGATATGTCATTGTTATTTTCATTTTTGCGTAATTTAGATAACAATTTATTCATCACACCCTTTATTTGATAAAACATTGTCATTTTGTGATCTTTAAATATTAATGAGATGAATATTTGCTATATGTTTGTATACATTGACACACATCACTTTAATTGTCAATACCTTTAAAAGCTTAAATGAACTAATTTTGATATATACATGTGTATCATGTGACTTTGAAGACCTAATTTTGAAGCTAATTTTAAGGGGGTCACATCATACATGAAGTATAAAATTAGCATATGCACTGCTCACCCTGGCTACACCATTGATCAAACTATATATTCATTTACTGTAGTCAAAAAATACAGCTGTATTTAAAATAAACATGATTTTGATAAAAGTAATGTTTTACTTAACTGTATCCAATAATAATGCATGTAATATTCACATATTAGTATCATATTATAAAATACAAACATAGCAAATATACATCTTTTACATTATTTAAGTTTATAAGATGTTTAATTGTTTCTTGTTCGGGTGTTTACGGCAGTTATGTGTTTATACAATGAGTATAACATTACTAATGATACTTTTATCAATCTATTTTACTTTTTTAACTTATTTAACTAGGAGATGAGATAAAGAGATAGAAGAAAAGAGCTTAGTCTATTGTAATTTGGTATCTCAAAAAGAGAACTCTCATCATACACGCGATATATGATAAAATCATTTTTTATAAGTGAAAACTTAGGGGGTCGCATGAGGGATCACGCATTACAAGAGTATACATGGTATTTGTTTGCGGCATCCAGTTTTTTGGTTGTTCAAAACGGTCTGATAATGATAAATAAATTTTTTTACCATATATACTCGTATGTAAGCCTACTCGATATATACTGCAGCCCGTTTTTTTTTTTTTTTGTTGTTTTTTTTTTCTGTGAAAAACCTAATTTTTATTTTATTTTCATATAACTCATGTATAATGCAATCCTTGCTTCTGAGTATAGTTAAATATTGCAGCACTGTATATCATCCTGGACATATTTTATAGCAAATAAATGGCCTTTAGTCATTTTTGTACAAAACTACCCTAAACCACTTACCGTAAAGTATCTGATATGAAGTTTTAGATACCTGTGTATAGTGCAGTCACTTACTGAAAATGCATGATTTTTAGCCTCTTCAAAAAAAAAAAAAAATTACTTGTGTATAGTGTGACACCCTATTTTTTGTTTGTGGAAAAAAAAAAAATTCATCATAAAAATTGATCTTTGATTATATATGGTACTTTATCGAAGCAAAAACATGTGCACAGTTCAGTTTTCAAAGTCCTATTAGTGTTATTTTTGGATTTTATTTGGACAAAAAGTAAAAAAAATTAAAACTACAGATTTGTGACTGGATTTAAGTGTTTGGTTTGACCCTCTATTTTGTCAATGGTTAGTTGTTTTATTGTTAGATTTGTTTTGTTTTTTTATGGCTTATCAACCCTTTGCAGGTTATTTAAAGCCAGAAAACCATTTTTAGATTGTAAGAATTTTTTGAGATAATAATGATTTAGTGATACAGGTCTTAATAATTAATCCATAGCAGGGGGGAGAAGAGATAGATTCATACCTAATCAGAAATTATCAGATGAATATAAAGTGGGGGATCAATTCTATAATGCAATCGATATATAAACTGATCCTTCATTTTGTGTCCATTTTAGTTTCTGCACATTTATAATCCAGAAAATGTAAACGAATCTAAAAGACATACCTGTGTAGCTAATCAGTATTTGATTAGTTTTCAACAGTTTATCAACCCTTTGCAGGTTATTTAAAGCCAGAAAACCATTTTCAGGGTGTAAGAATCTTTTGAGATAATAATGGTTTAGTGATACAAGTCTTACTAATTAACCCATAGCTGAGGGGAGAAGAGGTGGATTCCTACATTTCTGAATGGTATTTTCATGTAACTGAATATAATAAACTTGACTGGAATTTGAACTTGGCTCCCTGAGTAATAATTCTGAGCCTTCATCCATTACACACTCTGCACATCCACATGTACTCATCTAGAAAATTTTCTTTCCTCTTCAACAAGACTTTGGATTAACAGTAATGTATATCTCCCACCAGCCATGAAAGTTGTTAGAATTCTCTTAAAAGAGACCATCTTTTCTTGCTTGATCAACAAATCTCCTTTGTCTCCGAATGAGTTAAGACACATCGGATCTAATAACGGTTTACCTCTGCCCAGGGGTACGCAGGTTCAAATCCTGCCAGAGAGTACATATTTTTATTTAAGATTATTGAAATATTCAGGTCTGTAGATGAAAACAAATAAATATACTGTTTAATAAATAAGCTGAGCATTTACTCAAATATGAGTATTCATTAAAAATACTGTTTAAAATGACTTAACAAAAACACTCTCAAATGAGGGCTTAAACATCATAGTAATAACAGCACTGTGCTTGGATGGTAGAGCATAGGTATTATTTTCATGACGAGGTGCTCATGTGACCAGCTACTATAAAAGTTTGATACAACAAATAAATATACTGTTTAATAAATAAACTAAGTGTTTATAATTTAAAGTGATATATAAAATTAATACAAATAAAAAGTTTGTCACTTAGCTGATTGATGTTACCTTCAGCATCCCACTCCAGAGTCTCATAGACAGACCCTCTGCAAATCACTCCATCCACTCGTCAATCAGCTATTGACTGTTTATAATTTTCTTGTATATGTGTGTATGTATGTATGTATATATATATATATATATATATATATATAGTGGTACTCGCTTGGAAAAATATTAGGTATTTCGGCTTGTAGTTGAACAAACCAGTACCCAAGGAAAAATGAGGAATAAAAAAAGAAAGAACTAAGAACATGAAATTGAGGCGAAAACAATTGTCCAAAAATCAAGCTCAGTCCAAAGGAAGAAAACTACAAAACAATTAAAAGTAACTACGTAAAGTACTCAATACACGAAGTAGAGCAAACCTTATATAAACCTAAAGAGCCAGGTAAACCTACTTAGGTTTCATCTAAATGGATAGAAGAAACACACACACACACACACACATATATATATATATATATATATATATATATATATATATATATATATATATATATCTCAAAGTATATAATTGGATATACGGAATGAATTCCAATAACCAACAATTACTATTCTTAAAAGAGTGCTCAATACAAGTAGAGCAGATATAAATTTTTTTTTTAAAAAGATTAACATATGTATGTTATAAAATCACTACAAAAATAGCCATTTTGTTTCAACACACTCTGTGTCTTATCAAGTGATGATGTTGAAAAAAAACATCAACATCATCACTTGATAAGACACAGTGTGTTGAAACAAATGGCTATTTTTGTAGTGATTTTATAACATACATATGTTATAATTTTTTTATAAAAAATAATTATATATATATATATATATATATAGCAGACTCTAATAAAAATATACGTATAAATATCCAGAGCCTTCTTACTCCTTGTCATAAACTATAATTTGTTACAAGTATTTATTACTATTTCTTTAGTAGTTTAGTCTTCAAGGCCAGGATAAGTATTAGTTTTAGACACCAGCTGTATCAACTGCTATTTATATGGTGGAGATTTGCATATGAATACAACATTCTGCCCCACTTTTTTCTTTGACAATGTAAATTTGGAATACTTTATTTCAGCAAAAGAAAAGGAATGCAGTTTCAGAAACAAATCAATTTTTGTTTTTGTTTTTGATACTAAGTCATTTAGGTTCTTTGGTGATACACTTAGAGTGCCTTAGAGGATTTGGGTGGGGAGTATTTTTGTAGCGTTTAGACAAGGGGAGTTAAACGTTCCTGGTTCAGTCCCTTCAGTTGAAACACTCGACACTGGTTGTGGTATAGTATCTTCTGATTTTGGTATGCTATTTCTATCCAAATTCCGTATAGGTCTATCTGAGACTATTGTAACTGCTTCCCTGTCCAGCTTGAGCAAGGTGATGTAGAGAAACTGTGCTTTCTTTTCCATTTGGTAACCTAAAAAATGCATAATTGTAATTTGCCTGAATCAGCTCAACTCCTCGTACAGTAGGTATGTACTTGTTGTTCTGAGTGTAGTTTCTCATGAGCACTTTTCCAGGAATTGTCAGTTACAAAGGAACAGATCTTCTTGGATAAGAAAACACCTGTTCATGATGAGTACAATTTGTGGTTATACACAGTTAGGAACAAATTTAGTAGAGAGCATTACTAAAACGGTTTCCCATTGATGCACAGGTAAACCTCTTGATTTTAAGGCTGAGTTGATTGTTCTCCACAGAAGATGAATGTCTCCACTTGACCATTTCCCCAAGGGCTGTACTGTGAGACTGTGTCACTGGTAAAAGGAAAGGGTTAATTTAGAATATGACCGGCAATAGACGAAATGGGTTAAAAGTATGAATAACATAGAAACTGAAAGATGGAAGAAAAGACAGACCAAGAATAATGACTTTATTGGCTTTGGGAAAAGGCTATTATTGAAGGGCCATCTGGAAAATTTAGACCCACAAGGGCTGGGGAGAAATAGTGAAAATACATTCGAAGTCAGTTGAGAATTTTGGAAACAAAGCAGAAATGGAGAAATTAATTTATGTTCACTTACTAAAGTGCAAGATACGAAAACATGTCTCCTGATTGCCAGAGGGAGGAAGAGGCCAATTGAGATATATTTGGTAATTTTGAAGACAAAGGCAGAATTCAGAAACTGATTTATTTCTGCCTGTCAAAAAGTGGAAATGCAAACCACTCAAGAAATAGGATTATTTGAGATAAGAAGCGAATCTATAAGGTTCATAAGTGCAATTAAATGCATGAGATATGGAGACAAATACTTTCTAATAGCTGTCGCAGAAAACAGCTGGTAAATTTCTGATTACGTAAACAAGACCAAGGGCAGAAAAAAAAATTGTTGTTGAAAATTAAAAAGATAATTGCAATTAATGGCTAAAAGATAAGGCTACTTTTCACCTATGCAATTTAAAAATCAGATTTGTCAAAAAGACAGCTGAGGTGATGGGTTTAGATGAGATACTAAGAGAGAGGGGAATTACCTATGCCCATTTGGAAGTAATGGTGAGAGGCATGAATAAGAGAAGGAATGAGTTTTATGGGCAGGCCAATACTTGCAACCACTACCCATAGGAAGAAGGATCTCTCAAATTTGGAGAGATAATTAATATTACGAACCAAGAACTCTTGTTTAAATCAATACGGAAATCTGGGGAAACCCCAATCCCCAAACACTGTCAGCCCCCACTCTGTTCTTGAATCAAAGTCAATATAAGCAGAGTGCCTATGCAACCCATGCATAAGGGCAGAGAGAGAGAGACAAGACAGAAGCAGATGAAGGTGCTACTGAGATCCACATGACTTGCTACCAAGAGAATTCCTGAAGAATTTGACTTGGGGAACTTGATGATACACACTTTTTAGGTCTAGTTTAGAGTACAGACTGTACTTTGCTATTTCTGAAACCATCATTGTAATCTTATGTATAGGATAGGCATTTTTAAGCTAAAATGCTTTATCATTTGTGAATAATCTGTGACTACCCCCCCCCTTTTTTTTTGTTTTTGTTTTTCATCCTTAGTTACCACTAATTGTGCTCTCCTTGGACATCTACTGGGCTCAGTGATATCTCAATCCAACAGGCTTTTTATTTCCTTCCTTATAAATGCCTCCTCTTCTCTAGAGTATTGTCAGGTTTTCCCAGATATAGGTCTACAGTCAGGCGGCAGATTTTCAAACAGAAGAGGGGGTGAAATCTTCATGCTAGTTAGTCCATGCAGTTTTAGAGGTGGTCACCCTCATATAAAATTTCTATTTTTTGATGTAGGCCTCGAAAATCTTGACCAAGGATCACATCAGCATATAAATTATTCATTAATGATAAATTAATTTTTTTTTTTTTTTTTAAAAAGTTTCTGTACCCATTGTAAGATTCGCTTTACATTTCCCGACAGTTTTCAATAACGAGTCAGAAGAATCCATGCTGACAGCAGAGTTAGTAGGTCTAATGTCCAAACCCATGAACTGAGCTATCTTGGTGTTGATAAAGCTATGACTATTTCCAGAATCTATTAGTGCAGTAAGTGCTTTTTGTTCATGAGTCATTTTACTGTGGTTTTTACATTTTACCGTGATTTTTAAAATGGGTAATGTAGCAGAAAAGCTATTAGTAACAACAGATTTTAACAAAATGACCTTCCTTCTGGCAACTGTAGCAACTTATTCCTCAAGCCAGACACTTACTTCTAGGGTGCCTAGTGCCTCTGCAGAAAAAACAGCTTTTCTTTTCAAAGGGATTTGCTAGCAACAGATGTCCAAGAGTTAAGGTATTAGTTCAGGGTTCTGATATTGAGGTCACTTGATAACTTGTTTGGCTATCAGCAGGCTTCAGAATTTAGGATAGCCCTTTCCTCATTTTACGCTTGATTTCCAGCTTCTGTGAGGGTGAGCATTTTGTTTTCAGGAAGTCTCTGTTGAATAGGAAGTGCGGATAACCCAGAAATAAAAGCATCTCTAATAGTTTCCTCTTTGTAAACTTGAGTGTTAACATCTTTGAATTTAAAGTCCTTCAATAGAATATGCAATGCTTGAGGATATTGATCCAAGGATTCTCCAGCCTGTTGAGTTCTGGTTGCAAGTACATGCCTGGTTTACATCTCATTTTTTTTCTTGGACAAAAGCTCTCTTTAGAATGTTAATAGATTCTTCAAAGTTTGTACCTTCACTGAACAGTTTGTATACATCAGACAATGCATAGTTTTATAACAATATCCAACTCCTCATGTATGCTTAAAGGAGTTTAAAAATGTTCAGTAGCAATATCTAGATCCAGAATTTTAGGTTTTAGTATCCTGTTCATGTTGATATCCAAAGCAAAAAAAAAAAAATAATTAGTACTGAATAGAATGTCATAAACTATAATTAGTTACAAGTATTCACTACTATTTCTCTAGTAGTTTAGTTTTCAAGGCCAGGATTAGTTTTAGCCACCAGCTGTATCCACTTCTATTTATATGGTAGGGATTTGCATATGAATACACCACTCCAGTTGGAAGAACCCCTCCTTGATTGACCTTCACCACTTCTGAGCCATGTGGTGTTGAATTATTGGGTCAGATTGTTATGCCATCTTGTCTTAGGCTACCCTCTAGCTCTTTTAAACTGCCTTGGTGTTCACTCTGTCGTTCTAATAGTTCACCTGTTGTCTTTGAAACAAAAGGTGTGGCCAGCCCATCAATATTTGTCCTTCTTGATGGTCTTCATTATTTCCTTCACTCCAGTTGGCTGTTGAATTCAGTATACAAATAATATCTGATAATAATTCAATAGATTTATCAGACCCTCTGAACCTGACAAGCATTGTGATGCAAAAATCTGGAGTTGAACAATGAGATAAGTCCAACTGAACATTTACTAATCAATTGAAATATATATATATATATATATATATATATATATATATATATATATATATATATATATATATATATATATATATATATATATATATATATATATATATATAATATGGAATCTGATGAATTGGAATGTAATAAATTATAAACATGGAATATTAGTGTTTGAGCCTTTTATACTATATTCTTACTCTGTATATACATTGAGTTCTACCTGATTCTATCCTTTTATAATATATATATATATATATACCACACATATTTTTATATATATATATATATATATATATATATATATATATTATTGACTACTATTATTTTATATATATATATATATATATATATATATATATATATATATATATTAAATATATTATTATTTATATATATATATATATATATATATATATTGACCACTGTATTATTGCACTGTAGACATTGGGTTTGATGTACTCCAGCATTTGAATTGTTTTTTATTTTATTTTTCATCCTGATTATATCTCCAATAGTTTTAGAGGTGGTTGTAACAATCCTCATATTAGGGATGACTAATTCATTTGTGAATTTAGTTGCAGTGTTGGAGGGTAGGTTTATGAATTTTGTACAATTTTTGTTGAGTATTTGTTTGTTTAGGTTTATGGATTTTGTAAGCTCTTTTTTGTGTTTAAGATGAAATGGTATGGGTAGTGTAGGAGTTTGAATGTGTTTTCAATATAATCTTCTTCTTCACTAATGTATTCAGGGCTACATATCCTAAGGGTTCTCGGGTAAAATCTTATAATTATTCCAGATTTTATTCTCCGGTTGTGGTGGAAATAAAAGTTTACAAGGTCATTTTTGTTAGTGGGTGTACAGTAAATATATATAACCTTAAAATGTATAAAATTGTACTTGATAGTAATTAATCTTTAGCACTCTGCATCATTAATATTACTTTCTTTTTCAAGGCCTCTCAATTGCTGTATCCTTATTGTTAATTTCACTCAAAGTTGTTTTGTGTTGCCTTAGCAGGATATAACAACAAAACTTTGAGATTCCAACACAGGGATCAGAGTCACCTTCTGTTACAGAATAAACTTTTTGTACAGCAACTGAAATCACAGTGATAAAGGTTAATATAGATAGGATGACATTAAGACTATTCATATAAGACTTAGGTATTTCGCTCTGGCTTATGGCCACATCGCAGTGAAACTCCAGTTCTTGTATGAGCATCGATGTTAAGCAATGTCAAGCCTGGTCAGTACCTAGATGGGTGACTGTTTGGGAATAGTAAGTGCTGCAAGCTTGGATGTTCATGTGGTGCAATGGATAATGGCTCAGGATTGTTAATCAGAGAGCCGAGTTCCAATTCCAGTTGTATTCGTTATTCACTTATGCACAGATACCTGTGGAATAGGTATGAATCCACCTCTTCTCCCCCAGATATGGGTTAATTAGTAAGACTTGTATCCCTTAACCATTATTATCTTCTCAAAAAATTTTTTATACCCTAAAAATAATTTCTGGCTTTAAATAGCCTGCAAAGGGTTGATAAGCTGTAACAAAAAAATAATGAATCCGTATATTTAGTTCCAGATTAAATAACTAAAAAATGAGTGACTGTCTTTGACTTGGAATGACCCAGGAATGGTTGAAATATTGTTAAATCTATTAACTTATTCTAACCTTATACAGTCATTTGTAACGGGAGTCGAATTTTCAAATGACCTTTACACAGTTTATTTACTGTTTCTAGTTGTCTTTCATCTATCAAACCTTCTTCCTTGACATAAGCTTGATGTAAGGTGAAGCATGATTTGGTTATTTAATATGTTTGAAACCAGAAATGGATTCTTCTTTTTTTTGTGTACTTTTTTATTACCTTGCTAATTTGGCATTGTGAAGGGCTTGGGTTGTGAACATTTTAACAGAGAAGATAGGAGCTATATAAAAACAACTGACATAAAGCTTTAGTGCATTACTATAGAAGTTCTAAAGAGAAAATAAGTGCTTTCCAAAAGCTAAGCTAAGTATTAAGAAACAGGAAAATTGTTAGAAACAAAGAAAAGATGCTGAACTTCTATGTAATATCAGTCCTCCTATTTATCTTTATCATCACATTTTGACATTTTGTACCCTCTAACCTTCTTTAGGTGTTTCATTGATCCAGTTAACATCCAGGGAATTTTGGACTGAACCTTCTAGCTAATCTACCTTCTTAGCCCTAACCCACTTCCCAAAATCAGTGTTTTGATGTTGGATCATTTAAACACTGATCTTGGGAAGTTGTTTGGGCAGAGAACTTTCAGCTTTCACCGAAAACAATCGCAGTAATGAAAACTTGAGAATCCCAAATTTCAGGATTGCCGGTCCAGATATGGCCCAGAGTATTTTTAATTTGCTCCCGATTCCAAAATGGTATGATATGTTGGGCTACGGCCTCTAGAAGTAAAGTTGAAAAAGTGGGACACTATGACACATCGCCATTTGCATTTATTATATATAATTAAATGAATGACAAGAGGATAACTTATTTTTGCAACATGTTTTGTTTCTTGAGAACTTAATCAAGGAAACTATATTTATTTTGATGAAATTCCTCAAGGAGTGATGCACATTGCAAAAACAAGTTTTCCTCTAGTCATTCATTTTATTAATGCTCTTTACAGATATATTTATTTATATCTTAATTTTTATGCCCCCCCCCTCACACACACATTAAAATAACACTTTTGCCTATAATTTTGATGTTAAAAGCTCATTTCATTTGAACTGGAAAATTGCTTTTTGGTTATTTGATATTTCACTTAGAAAAGAAAAAAAAAACACATTATGATGTCAGAGTTTTTTATTTTATTTTATTTTTTCATATTTTTTTTTTTTAATATGTAAAACCGTTTACATATTAACTTAAATTGAAAAAAAAAATCTGTATTTCACAAGTTAGAAATTTTCCTGTTGCAATCTGATTTTTAAATCTGGCAAAGATAGTGTACTATGGAAAATTCCATAAAACTGGACTGTTTTTCTGTTTAATCGTAACTTCATAACCTTAGCAGAAAGCAATAAATACAGACAACATTGGCCTCATTTTTCTCTCATCTCTTTTCTTTAATTTTTTTTTTTAATCACAGCATTTTCATTATTATTTCATTGCACGGATGATTTGTTTTCTTCATTTATTATTATTGTTATTATTAATATTGTAGGTCTAATTGTATTTTTATTGGTGTACAAACTTCTATAAATAAGCTCTCATTGTTACCCTTCTATATGGAACATAAGAATTTCATCTGGAATTATAAATGTGGATTTTTCAAATCTAGCTTGAACTTTGTCTGGGAAATTAGTACTATCCCATCATCCTTCTAACAAGGCTATGATATGGTACACTGATTTTCAAAGCAAGCCAGTGTTCCTTTTTGGAAGATAGACACAGTGGAGTAATGGATAGCGGCTCTGATTGAGGAATCTGAGATCTGAGTTCAAATTCCAGTCGAATCCATTACATTCACTTACAAGCTAATACACTTGGGAAAGGTATAAATCCTCATCTTCTCCCCACAGCTATGGGTAAATAGCAGGACAGACCGGGTTCTATAACCTTGGATGGCAACTGGTCTACCGCAGAAAGAAATAGCAACCTACTGCGGGAAAAATCTGCCTCGTCAGTCATGTATCGAAAGATACATGATTGCCTACGCATGTATCATGCATGGCACTTAACTGGTGCAACACATTCATCCTCCTCTCAATGCTAGGATGTTGTATGGTAATAGTGGCCGTTTCCCTATAAGGAAACATTTGGTACTCATTGACTGAGCAGCCAGTACTGCTTTTGGTTGAAATTTTTAAATTCTTTCTCTTAAAGTAATTTATCAGGAAAATAAATTTCTCAAGTCCATTAACTGTTATTGCTCTTTCCAGTGTTGATGAGATGGGTGGGTGTCTAGTTCCTTCCTAACCTTTTGTTTGAAGTAGTGTGGAATGTCAACGTTTTGACTATATCATTATTTTCTCTTTGAGTTGCATGTGATATCCATCTTAGTTGTTGCTAACCCACAAGTGTATATTGATTCTCAATGCAGGCTAACTCTACCTTTTCGAGAGATTGGTGATTCACATTCAGACTTCTCATAATTCTAAAATGTTATACACTGATTTTCACACCAGGTTTTTTTTTTTCAGAAATTTGTACTAAATAATTATCTACCTCATCATGCTAGGTCATGCTATACCAATTTTCAAATGTGATCAGGTTTACAGCCATATCATGTTGAAGCAACAGTTCCCATATGATCACCAAAGTTAAGCAATGGTGATCCTGGTCAGTACCTAGATTGCTGACAGCTTGGGAATACTAGGTGTTGTAAGTGCAGATGTGTGGGTAGTGTAATGGATAACAGCTTGGAATTGGAAGTTGTAAAGCTAAGTTTCAATTTCAAAGCCGAGTTCGTTATATTCACTTAGGCGCAAATACACCTCTTTTCTTTCTTTTGCTTTTCATTCTCTTTCTTTCCTCTCATTCTTTTCTTTCTTTCATTTTTATTTTCTTCATTTTCTTTTCTTTTTCTTCTTTCTTTTCTTTTTCTTCTTTCTTTTCTTTTTCTTTTTTCTTTTCTTTTTCTTTTCTTTTCTTTTTCTTCTTTCTTTTTCGTTCTTCTTTCTTTTTTTCTTTTTCTTCTTTCTCTCCCTTTCTTTCATAACTGCCAGCACCCTTCTCAGTATCCTAAAGAGATTATTGCCTTAAATACCATTATGTGTCTCAGAGGCAATATCCAACATGCCACTAAACATACATGTGTCTTATGTTGGAGTAAACACATTAAGGTGCTTCTCAGGTAATAAATTATATATTTAATTGTTCACTGTCAACTACCTTGTGGTTGGGAGCAAATTTAATCAACCCCACCCCCTTCATTGCCTACACTTAAACTATAAGAAGCACATTATTATCAAAATCTATAATTTCATTTAGTAGGGGTCAAAAGAAAACCACCTGTCACTGCTTGGGAAATTGTAATGAAGTGTCCATTAATGTACAAATACCTTGGAGAAGAAATAAATTGACTAAAGTTGGTGATAGTATATACTTAGGGGTCTTTTTTTTGTAATTAAGGTCAGGAAGTTTGTGAGTGCTGCAATGGAGATAGTAGCCATCTTATCTCCAACCTACTTTTAATCTATGAAAAACAAAAACTTCAAAAGTCGTTATCACTAAAATACTGGTATCATACAGACAAAAACAGATGAAGAAGTAGTTGAGAGAGTGGGAGGGTAAGGGGATTATTACTTATCATCATAAGCTCATTCTCATTTTAAAACAAGTACTTTTCATGGTATGTTAAAAGTATTTTCATTTTTATCAGCTCTTCATTTTTTTGTTTAGCTTATATATGTATATGGTATGGTCACTCATATCTGAGGATGTCATTCTACTACAGTGGCTAGGTAGCTAATCCTCATTGCAGACGCCTGCTCAGGCACATTTTGTGTTTGTTCAACACCCACAGAACCCAAGGCCAGCATGCTCAAACCCTCAATCATGATGACTTGTGACTTTGTGCTAGCACAACTATCGACGGCTACCAAGGGTTCCATCTACCCAATTTCACTCACAAGGCTTGGGTCAACCCATTGATTGGTTTTCAGTTACTTTCCAAAGGTGCCGCATGCTGGGATTGCCTCCTCCAAAGCAATAACATCAAGAAGTCACCTTCCTGATAAATCAACTATGGTGAGATTCAAATCCAGATCTCATAGACAGAAAGCAAATGTTCTAACCACTTGGTCATGCACCCAGCTTATATAATACACCAAATACAGTAGCTTTCAATGTTTTTCCCTTCTGAAAGTTTTTAAGTAAAGGTCATTAGCTTCTCTTTTACCTTGTGTTTTTAAATCATCATAATCAGCAATTGTTGGTCATTCACTTCTGGGATTAATTTCAAGGAACAAATCACTATTTTTAAAACACTTAAACTAGTTTTGGGTAGTATAGTCAGATATTGTTTCATTTTCTTCAACTTCCTAAATTCTGTAAGCAGTTTCAGGAGATTTATGGTTCACTTTAAAATAATGCTTCAAAAAAGCCAAAATATCTATCCACTTGTATCCACCATTATGACATCTGAAATAAAATATACAGCTGAATGGGTAAAAATAAGAAAAAAAATACTTTTAATACACTCTAAAATATAATCATCATATGAATATAAAACAGGACCTTACCAAGAAAACTTGTATTTAAAGGCTAAAATTTTTCTTGTAAATGTTGGAGTGCATGGAACTTTGTCAAAAACATAAGAACTGAGATTGGATAAATTGGAAATTCTTATAAGAACTGAGACAGTCTGTACCATGGCTGAAGAAGTTTTCAGATTTATTTTGAAAATTAGCAGCAGTAACAATTTCAGACAAATTATATACCCATCTCAGTAGCATTATTATGAGCCAAAAAGATAAACTTAGTCTTCTGTTTAGTTTTTGTTAAACATGGTGGGATTGAAGACCCCCAGCTCTCTTCTTATAGCATGGTGGATATTTCAGAATATTGCTGAAAAAAAATTGTGTGCTGTTGTCCTAACTTTAAAATTTAAAAAAAAAAAAAAATGACTGCTTTAGCGAAAATTCAAATTGTTTTTTTCTTTTTGTTTCTTTTTCTTAAAATTTTTCTTTAGTAACACTTATGTCATTCATCCGACTCCAGTTAAGTATTGCGACCAGTCAATCCTGAAGTACCTCCACATATCAAGGTCTTCTGTTAGTATAATTAGTGAGATTTCATCCATTACCAGCTTGCTATGCCTATTGCATATCTGGTATTTCCCAGTGATTACCCATTTGGGCACTGACCAGATTCGGAGTTGTTTAACTTTGATGATCAGACGAGAATCAGTGTTTCTATGTGATATGATTGTAAGCTCTTGTAACAAAAAAAAAAAAAAAGATCTTTCAGTAAAATCTATGAACCTTCTCCTCCCAACTAAAAAAAAAAAAAAAAATTGATCTTTTTAAAAGTAGTAGTTAAAGGAATACCTTCATGCTTGATGGCAATATATAAATTTATCATGTGTCAGTGACATTTCAAAAGGTGCCCATATGCTTTGAAACAGGTACCAAATATTTTTGCTTGTATTTCTGGGATGATTTGGTCTGGTTTGCTTTATTTTGTTTTATGGCATATCAACCTCAATCAGTTATTTAATGCTATCAAGATCTTTAGTGTAGGTTCCTATTTATAGAATATGTATTCTTTTTTTTAAAAAACATCAGTTTGAAGATTTCCATTTATGAATTTTTGTAAAGAGGGTATTTGGCAAGAGTCAAATATATTGCTGGTAATATTTTTTTTTCAAAAATGTACTGCTGGTATTTTTACTTTAAAAATACTATTTTTATACTTTCATAATGTTTTGAGCCCAGTTTGGGGGTTAACTATTTGCCCATAACTAAGACCCCAACAGGTGCTACCACCCCAGGTCAGGGTGGACCCAGGAACACCAGCAATTCCACGCTCCTCAAAACCTCCTGATCAGAAGCCCTGCTGCCTGATGTAGTTTATTGTCATACCCAGGACAATTTCTGGGATGAGAAGTTATCATTATTTACACTATTTATATTTGGACTATTGTCCTCATCATTGTTGACTGGGGTAGACTTTTGTCATCCCACTGAGCAGTGGAACGAGGGCAGTCTACCCTCTACTCTGTAGATTAAATAAAGGGTTCAGTTCAGAATTCTCTGTATCAGCTGAGAAAGGCTAGGTAGCGCAATGGCTGAAAAGTTGTGATAACAACAACAACAATGATGAGGACAATAGTCTGAAATATAAATTGTGTAAATAAGTTACTTAGTATAATATATAAATAAAATTGTTCTCGCGCTTTGATATTTTTTTCCCTTATATACTCTAATACTCAGTAACGACTTGCATCTTAGTGGCTTTATTGTCTTGCTTGTGGTGAAAGGATTTAAAAAAAAATGTTTGTTTTCATCATGGCACTGCTGGGATCTGTAAGAATATTGGGAAATGTATGGGGGAATTTGAGTAGTTTTGTTTTTACTCCATCTCCAGAGATAATCTGGGATGAACCCTGCAAATTTATGAAAGATAATTGCAGTAACTATAATATATATATATATATATATATATATATATATATATATATATATATATATATATTCCTGCTTATCACTTAATATAGTATATATGATTCATGCTAGGAAATAGGAAATAGCAGATGAACTGAACTGTTCTAGAAGGAGCTGACCCCAATATGGATTGGGTTCTCCCTAGATGATACTAAAATAACCTTTGCACTCAGCATTACACCAGAACATTAGAGAAGCCAGGTGCATCAGCAGGCTGACTTGGAAGGTGACCTCTTAGCTACCAGATGCAAATTTACACCTTCACTGATTGTCATTAGCTGCTCCAATTTTCACCATATAAACAGCTGGTTGACCCAAATGTAACCTAATTTCTCAAGTCAGATTTTTGTAAATCTGTATTTTTTAATTTAAATGTTGGTATTTACCTACCCATGTCTTTCACGGTGACAGAATGTGATATATAGTTGGTTTAACATGGGGTGCTCTTATGTACACATATGGGTAAGGATAAAAATTTCCCAGGCTTTGGTCTTATCCATGACCCTTCTTTTTCTAGTGCAGTGAGGGAGGAGCTTTATGAAAGTTGGAATCTTCAGTGCCAGGCTTCCCTCATTACAAAATAATGCAGAGGACAGAGGAAAACAGATACTATTCTTTGATTTCAGTTCAAATGTTGAGTAAGGTGTGGTACTGTTTTTCATTTTAATTTTTTATGTCCATATCACTTCTGGATGTATGTAATCATAGCTCTCCACAGCCACCTTTTTCTTTTATATCTCTGAATTTCCATAAACTGTTCTTGGAAAAGGTAGTAAAGATGTTTTCAATTGCCTTCTCCATGGTTTTCAAGTTTCCAAGACTGGTTGTACTATCAAGGTAAGAAAGCCAAGTTCACTCGATTTTTTTTTTTTTTTTTTTTTTTTTTTTAATCCACAGATAGGACCCCCACCCAATACACACCTATCTAGACATTCTAGGAGGGCCTGAAGAATCTGATACTTGTGGATCGAATAGACGGAAAGAGAGACAAGAGAAAACACCATGTGACATACCTGGCGGGCTTGGGCAGGTGGATGACAGAACGTGGTCTGAGGGAGGGAAGCAGAGGGAATTAACTTGTTGAAAGCTGCAAGGGCTAGAGGGAGGTGGAGAGCCATGATCACCTACATCCTGAAAGGACATAGCACATAAAAAGAAAGAAAGATAGAATTGAGTTTTGTGCAGTTTGGTGCATCTCTCTCCTATAATAACTATGGCGATTTTCTAAGCATAGCTTAGATGTGGCACTAGGCCAAAAGTATGGTGCACCCAGTGAGGATCAAACTCACTACTCAGTTGTTAGTGTTCTAACGTGACAAACCTGCAAACCATTAAATCATACAAAGATGCCCCTTCAATAATAATTATTTGGAGGTGTTGAAAATAAACTCTCCCCCAGGTGTGACTGGATCAGCATACTATCAACATCGATTTTTTTTTTTTTTTTTTTTTAATCATTTCAACTTGAGCAAGGGGATACTGAAAGTAAATGAAACTGAGAAAATATTGCTGAGGAGAAAAGACGATAAAAAGAACAGGAGATGATTGATGTTGCATTTAAATTTTTGAGTATCGTGATTGAGAGAAAAGCAAGAAGTTGGAAGAGAATTCCACAGGTGAGAAGTGTTAGAGAAGAAAACATTAGAATAGAACTTATGCTTACACTTAGCAATTTTAACAATAAAATGATGAGACCTAACTGCCAATCTAGTACTATGTGTTTGTGAGGAATAAATCAGTGCTATTTGAGATTTAATTGAAAGGGATCCAATGATTAACAGCAGAAACACCTCATATATCTCAGATGATTTGACCAACACAATTTTTATCTGAAAAAGTTGAACAAACTTTCTGCTTGTTGGTTACTAAAACTGTTGTGCCCAGATCAGACAAAGATAGAGCTTTCAATTCAATGGAAATTTAATTTCAAAGAAAAAGCAAGCCAGTCGAGAAAAGGTTACGGTGACAGTTTTCTGGGATGCTGAGGTCATTTTGCTTGTTGACATTTCAGAGGAGGAAAAAAAAAAAAAATTAACATATGCTTATTACAAAAGTGTTTTTAAAAAGTAGCTGAACTTAGGAAAAAAAGTTACCATGGAAAGTTTTTCCAACACTAGACTGTCTCTGCCTATTACTCTCATCAGATAAAGGGAACATTGTAACAATTTTAATGGAAAAAGTCTTGACTGAGCACCTTCTAACATTTTTTTTTCTTTATTTCTAAACCTTAAAAAATTTTTTTAAAGTTACAGACAGTTCTTTTTGTCACTATATATCATGTCTCTTCAGGATGTGGTCGATAATGACTTTCCACTATTTACTATCCTTTGTAGTTCCTAGTAATGTTTGTAAATAATATGGCTTATTTCTGGTGTGAAAACTTTGAGTTATTTACTCAGCATATATTATGCACAAGGTCACATGTGCTGAGTGCCCTTCACTATAATGTATTTTGAAATGAAAGTGAAGAATTCCTATCCAAAGCATATAACTGAAGAATAATTTAACCTTTAAGAAATAATGGCATTATTATTTATTTACTCGAGATAGCTCAGACATTCCTGAGTATCACGGTCTTGCATCAAGGTCAGAAGGTCATGAGGTTGGAGTTCTGTATCATAACATAATTGGTCAATGTAGATGAATGCTGGGTGACCAACCTGTCTTGCACCATGGCTCGGTGTCAAGAACAGTAGATCACTCACAAGTTCTTGTTTTGCTTGCTAGCAGTGTCTTGCAAAGCATATTGTGTAAGAATGTAAAAATATCAAGGATAGGTCCATAGAGCTGTAATTTAGTAGGATGTTGTCTCCAAGAGATGTTAAGTATAGCTCTCAGCATCCAAAGTGTACGTTCCATCAAGCTTAGACATCTTGATGAAACCTCGAGGGTTTTAGATAATGTCCAAGCAGTGGCACCATACATTAAAAGTGCTTCTATATTGGCATGAAAGAATCTCCATATACTGAAAAAGATGTGAAAATCCTCATCGCTAAAGCCTGGACCATCTTGAATAAAATGAATGTAATCTGGAAATATGATCTATCAGACAACCTCAAACAGAGAATAATGACATATTTGTAACTTATTCATTCATTCATATTTTTTTATATTTTTTTGGTTAGTGAAAATGTGTTTTTATACTAAAAGGTCTGGTGACTGCTTGTCTGGAAGAGTTGACTATTTCATAGTAAGGAACTTTTCTGAAGACTTTCATAAAAATGTTACAAATGGAGAAAACAACTAAAGATTTCTTTTAACAATTTGGGACTTTTAAAAATTTAAGTTGCTTTAAATTTAATTAAACCCTTTTTTTTTTTTTACTAACTGTAACAGAATAAGAATGCAAACTAAGGTATATGGAGTTTGTATAGTAAATACTCAGTAGTACTTTAGTAGTCATGTCTGATTATTATATATATAAACGACTTCCGGTAAAATAACCGCCATAATAGACTACCCACAATGCACCACTGACCCGTATATGTATAAATGGCCGAGAAAAATAACAGCACACGTGGCCTGACGATTGCATATAGCATGAAACAGACTGTCGCCTCTGAGTGTTGACTTCTATGTTCACTTTTATATATATATATATATATATATTAGTAAAGGAAATAAATCTGTTGGTGTATAATTCAAGTGGATCCTAGTAATATAAAATATTAAGACTGATTCACAAAAAGTGTATTTATTATTACAGAGCAAATAATTAGTACACAATAAAATTCAAAATTACCTCATATGGGAGATTTTTCCCCACCCATATCATAAGGGGAAAAATCTCCCATATGAGGTAATTTTAGATTTTATTGTGTACTAATTAATAATATATATATATATATATATATATATATATATATATATATATATAGTTTTAAGGTGTGCTATATTTATGGGATAAAGTGCTCAACATTAGAGATAGTGTATGTAATATAAAAGTGAACATTGAAATCAACACTCAGAGGTGATAGGTAGTTTCATGCTAGATGCAATCATCAGGCCACCCTGACGATTGTGTCTAGCATGAAACCTCTGAGTGTTGACTTCAATGTTCACTTATATAGTGGACACTGAAGTCAATAGAGTGGCAACAGTTTGTTTTCTACTTGAATGCAAACTTCAGGCCATATGTATTATGCTTTGGCTTGACTATATATGCTGATAATTGATGCATTATGGTGGGTAAGGTCTATTGCATTATACTGACAGTTATTGGGTGGGTGATAATGTTTATTTCAAATTATTCCAGATGCTATTGAGTACAGATAATTCTGGATCTGAATGCAATTATTTATAGTGTTTTTTGTTAATTTTTCTCATTTATTATAGATTACTTAATTATTTATTGTTTATTATTATTACTATTATTATCATATTTACTTCTTTTTTTTTTTTTTTGTTTTTACACTAATGTTCACTCAATGCAAGGCTCACGGGTTACTGTGGTGTTGTATTAGTGTAAGAAAAGACAAGAAGTGAAGTTCTTGGGGGATATGCAGGAAAGATAATAGTTCATTCTAGTCTTCAAGAGGTCAAGATTTTAAGTATTGAATAGCATTTCAGAGTTTACTCAGAGACATTAGAAGTATAGTGGGGAAACAGACTTTAGAAGGAACCAGAAACCCAATCCTAAACTGGGAACAAGAGATAAAACTATATTCCTGCTTAAAAAAAACAAAAAAACCTAGGGAGGGTTTGAACCAGGCGATAGGTGAACTTATTTACTCTTATTGGACTTGTGTTTATGTATACATTCATAGTTTGTTAATTTTATTTGTTTAGATCTTTGTTTATCTTTTTTTTTTTTTTTGGTGGGTGGGATTGGTTATCTATGTTTAAAGTATTGACTTTGTCTAAAATATGTTACTTTATCTGCATTATATATAGTGCATATATTTGCATTTTTCATATATATATATATATATATATATATATATATAGGAATCCATCTACCTAGGTTTTGGTTGCTATCTGAGTGTCAGGATTACAAACATTTAACAAAAATGAGACATAAAAAAAGGTTATTTTCTGAAGGAAAAGTAGAAGCAGGACATTATTTATATATTCTTTTCAGAAATATACAATAGCAATAAAATGTTCGATCCTTTTCTTGCAGTGAAGTTTGTTTTATAAAGCAATTATGTATTCATAGTGCTGTGTGAGATGTGTGAACAGACTTACTTTATAACTTTCAGCCTAGTGTGTTCATGAGTGCATAAACAAAGGCTTAGTAGGTGGCTGCTAGTTAACTGTTTCTGTTGTGTATGTGGACAAGGCATTAGTCGCTAGCTGTCTCCCTTCCATTGTGTGTGTGTGTGTATGAAACTCCGTAATGGTTTTGAGCCTCAAGAAGCAATAGGCTACTATTTTTATATCTATAAGTGAGATCAAAATCTAATTTCGCATAGAGGTGAGAATGTTTTGAATACAAGGTTTTCATTGTTTAAAAAATAATTACCCACTGGCTCGCAAAAACCTTTTCCTAGAATTTGAGGGAGTGGTGAATGGATTTATTATTCTTATTTTCTAAATGATCTAAAAATAACATGTGGTAGGTCTGCAACTATGTCCCCCAAGTATTTTAGTAGTATTTGCCCTAGTTTATCCAACAAACCTTCTGATGGGATTTTATTGGTTAAAAAATATATCTAGGATTTAATTCATACATGTATATTGTCATCCACAGACAGTTTCACTGTATCTAGACATCTGGTTGCCTCTAGCTAGGATTGAAACCCAGCTGAATTGGTGTCAGTCGGAGATTCTACCCCTAAGCTGTTGGTGCATTACAGGTAAATTTAAGTGTATTTATTTTTAGATAAATACACAGTGACTGAGAGAACTCGATTCAATTTACCGAAGAGTCATGCATTATTAGCCATAATGGTCACTGTTTACAAACCCACACTTCTTCCCCAGAGAGCTCAACCGAAATAAATTTTTCAGGAGCATATAATAGTTGTATGGATATGAGTTTGTGGCCCTGGGTCTCACACTTTTGCAATTATCAGACAAACAATACAACTAAATATGTTAGCTCTGTCACTGATATTGAGAACTTTCCAATAAACAGTCTGTTTCATGCTAGATACAGTCATCAGGTCAGGTGGCTGGCAATTGCATCTAGCATGAAACAGACTGTCGCCTCCTAAGTGTTGACTTCAATGTTCACTTTTATATTTACACACACTCTATCTCTGATATTGAGCACTTTATCCCATAAATATAGCACACCTTAAGACTATATTTCTTCATATATATATATATATATATATATACACACACACAGACGCAAATCTTAGAAATCATTAAATGAATTATTTTGATTTGAATTCTCATCTTTTTAGGATCTGTAATGCTTCAGTAAATTTTGATTGTTACCAAGAATTTTTAATTTACCATTTCAATATTGTCTTTATTGATAGACCAGATAATGGACAATATGGGAACAAAAAATTATAAAAATGAGAATTTTTCTAATAATGTAGGTAATAGAATCATATATTTCAAATTTATAGAATATCAATTTTAATAAATGAAAACAATTTTGGTTGTATTAAAAATAAAATTTGTAAGTATCAAAGTAATCTGTAAGATTAAAAAAATCAAGCAATTCATGTCTAATTTTAAGCAAAAAAAAAAAAAAACCTAAGTTGTTGAGCTTAGAGTTCTTTATTTTGCTTTCAAAACTTTGTTTCAATCAAGACATAATGAATAATTATAGAAGAGTTATAGGAAAAATAAAGGCTTTATATTGACTATTGTTAAAATGTCATATTTTAGCCTTATGTGCCACTAGGGAGAGCCAGGCTATGATCAATGATGGAATGAAAGGGTTAAAAGAAAGTAGCAATATTAAAGGGATTGCAAACCACCTATGATGCATTACTATAGAGGATCTAAGGGAAAATAAAAGCTTTCTATTGACTATTGTTAAAATGTCATATTTTAGCCTTATGTGCCACTAGGGAGAGCTAGGCTATGATCAATGATGGAATGAAAGGGTTAAAAGAAAGTAGCAATATTAAAGGAATTGCAATCAAGCTATGATGCATTACTATAGAGGATCTAAGGGAAAATAAAGGCTTTCTATTGACTATTGTTAAAATGTCATATTTTAGCCTTATATGCCACTAGGGGGAGCCAGGCTATGATCAATGATGGAATGAAAGGGTTAAAAGAAAGTAGCAATATTAAAGGAATTGCAATCAAGCTATGATGCATTACTATAGAGGATCTAAGGGAAAATAAAGGCTTTATATTGATTATTGTTAAAATGTGCCTTATGTGCCACTAGGGAGATCCAGGCTATGATCAATGATGGAATGAAAAGGGTTAAAAGAAAGTAGCAATATTAAAGAAATTGCAATCAAGCTATGATGCATTACTATAGAGGATCTAAGGGAAAATAAAGGCTTTATATTGACTATTGTTAAAATGTCATATGTTAGCCTTATATGCCACTAGGGAGAGCCAGGCTATGATCAATGATGGAATGAAAGAGTTAAAAGAAAGTAGCAATATTAAAGGAATTGCAATCAAGCTATGATGCATTACTATAGAGGATCTAAGGGAAAATAAAGGCTTTATATTGACTATGCAATAATACATTTCATCAAAAATGTAAAGTGTATAAGTTAACTAGTTAAGATAACACTAAATCTAAAAATCCAATAGATGTCTGGCTATTGTTGTATTAACAGTGAATATTGTAAGTGTACTAGTTCTTATTCATTTGCTTTGGTAATTTAGGTAGCAAATTGCCCTGTAATGCTAGACATTTTTGGCTTAAAGGACAAGGGTTTAGAATTTAAATGGTATTACATAAAGATAAAAGAAATCCTTCATTCTGCTTGGCAACCTTTTAGGAGACAGGGGGTCTGCTTGGAAGTGAACATTTAGAGAAAGCAACGGTTGGTTAGCTATTTTTATGCAGTTAGGAAAATGTAATGTATATTTATTTCCACAGAAACTAAAAACTAATAAAAGCAGCAAAATTGCACTGTTGGATAGAACAAGTTTTCAGCTACAAAATGGTATATCTCTCTGTCAGTCTCAGTCGGTCAATATTGGTCTCAGTCTGTTGATATCTTTCCGTTGGTTTTGGTCTGTCAATCTCGGTCTGCCAACATCATTTTTGGTTTGTCGATATCTCCCTGTTCATGCCTCCCCTGTCGCTCGCCATGCCTGTTTGTGCCTTCCTTGTCGCTCGCCATGCCTGTTCGTGCCTCCCCCGTCGCTCTCCGTGCCCGTTCTTTACTCCCCGTCGCTCTCCGTGCCCGTTCCCCGTTTCGCCTCCCCGTTAGATCCTCCCCGCCGCCGCCGCCCTGTTCGTGCCTCCCCCGTCCTTCGCCGCGCCCGTTCGTACCTCCCCGTCGCTTCGCCGCGCCCGTTCGTGCCTCCCCGTCGCTCACCACGCCCGTTAATGCCTCCCCCGTCGCTTTCGCCGCGCCCGTTAAATGCCGTGCCCGTCGCTTCGCCCGCGCCCATTAGTGCCGTGCCCGTTCGTTACCCGTGCCCCGTCGCTTCGCCGTGCCCATTAAATGCCCGTGCCCGTCGCTTTCGCCGTGCCCATTAAACCTCCCCGTCGCTTCGCCGTGCCCATTCGTGCCGTGCCGTTCGTACCTCCCCGTCGCTTCGCCGTGCCCATTCATACCCGTGCCCGTTCGTGCCTCCCCGTCGCTCTCTGTGCGTTCGTTGCCTCCCCGTAAGCTCGCCGTATCCGTTCGTGCCTCCCCGTCGCTCGCCGTGCCCGTTAAATTGCCTCCCCGTGCGCTCGCCGTGCCGTTCATTACCTCCCCGTCGCTCTCCGTGCCCGTTCGTGCCTCCCCCGTCGCTCTCCGTGCCCGTTCGTGCCTTCCTGTCGCTCTCCGTGCATGTTTTTAAATGGAAGGACGTCAAATTCAGTTCTGCACACATTCCTTTCACATGACTCAGAATAAAGAAATTAACAACTCACTCCCTTGAAAATGGTTAAAGAAGTGGCTGAAAGTGCTTGGGACAATTAACACTTGGATCAATTTCCACACTCCCTTAACCCCCAACAAATGGAAAACTTTAAGCATACTACAAAAACTCAATAGAAAATTCATCACATTTTCCTTTTCTGTCATATTCAACAAAACCTGTTTGAAAGAAAGGTTACTGCCCAAATATACATACATACATACATATAATTTGTGTGTGTGTGCTTTTCTTCACAAGAATCACTGAGCCATGTTTTGCCATGAAGTCCTTTATGACTGAATAGTCTAAAAGCATGCCAGGCTATACAATGGTTTCCCCTATGTAAGAGGGATGCAATTTTGTATTTTGCGGAAGGACACATATTTTCTTTCTTAAAGAGTTTCCAAAAACCCAGGTTGGTAGACAAAAATTATACTTTTTTAAAGCAAAAATGTCTACTCATATATATATATATATATATATATATATATATATAGTTAAGGTATATGTCGGTGGATTAATTTTAATAGCCTTTTCATCTTATTTATAATTAAGATGCATGATTGTCTATGAAATTTTTTTTTTTTTTTTTTTTATAATCATTTCACTCCAAGCAAGGCAATAAAACCACCAAAAATGCAAGGGATTACTGAGTGAGAGAATATGATAAAGAAAAAAAAATACTATAAAGGAAGGAGAACAATAAAAGAACATAAATTAAGAAGACAGAAGATAATGATTGATATTGCTTTTAAATTTTTGAAGATCAAACTTGACTGGGAAGTGAGAACTACAAAAAACTGTTAGCATAGCAGTCGCAGTTACATGTAGCTAATTCAACTGTAAAATGATGAGATCTTGCTGCCAATCTAGTACTGCACTTAAATTTATAAAGTTTACGTACCAGAGAGGCTAGATCATCAGAATAATTAGCATGAAAGTATTTATAGAAAATCACAAGGAAGCTACCATTATGATGGTTGAAAAGTTACTGAAGCTGTGATGCCAGGTCAGAACCAATAACATTGCAGATTCTTTTTGGGATTTTCTCTAAATATATAGCATCTATACACAAACAAACACACACACACACACACACACACACACACACACACACATACACATAACTAATATATATATATATATATATATATATATATATATATATATATATATATATATATATATATTAGATTAGAATTTTTATTATAAACAATTGTCTTGTAACTTGAATTTTTAAAGCATTCTGAATGTATAAATAAAGGAAAAAGTGTGCAAGACAATAAGAAACACTACCTGCCAAAAAAAAAAAGTGGATGTTTGTTTTATCGGCTGAAAAATGTAAGAAATCCGATCCCATATATAAAGGAACACACACATACACACACACACACAAACAACCTGAGTTTTTTTAACCTGATGTGAGTTGTCCCCCTTTCATTCTCACGATGTCTTAATCGTGTTTTCAAATGGATTTTGTTAAAAAAAACAATTGTGTTTTTCCTATTTTCGGCGCCGTTAGAACCACCTCAAGGTAATTTTATGTAGTCCTGTGAAGTTTTGTTGAAATCGGCTAAAAAATGTAGGAAATCCGATCCAATATATAAACGTTACAGACACACACACAATCTATGCTTATAATAAGTAAGAGATATATATATATATATATATATATATATATATATATATATATAAAACATTTGGTCTGTTGTTTTTATTTTATTGCTTTTTCTGTTCAAAAGAACACAAACATTGACTAAAGATATTTTGAAATTTAGTGGTATATATTACTCTTTGTTGGAACAGTTTAATTAAAAGTAAAAATGTAGATTCATTTTTTGTTAATTTTTGTAATAATACTTACCACTTGGCCTCACAAGTGCAATGTAATCTGAGACCAGTCAGCATAAATTTGGCTCTAACACAAATCATCAGATCCAATTTATAGAGCATCCACAGTTTAATGAACTTGCTCTTAAGGCTTGAATGCATAGAATAACTGGATGCAGCTAAAATAATAATGAAGAGGATATTGACTCAGAGGGTTGGGATAAAAAGATGGAATGAAACTAGTAATAACATAATATTAATAATGAAGAGTGGATCTTGCCAGAGGGTTGGGATAAAAAGCATCAATAATAAGATGGAATGAAACTAGTAATAAAATAATCGGAATAATGAAGAGTGGATCTTGCCAGAGGGTTGGAATAAAAAGCATCAATAATAAGATGGAATGAAACTAGTAATAAAATAATAGGAATAATGAAGAGTGGATCTGGCCAGAGGGTTGAGATAAAAAGCATCAATAATAAGATAGAATGAAACTAGTAATAAAATAATAGGAATAATGAAGAGTGGATCTGGCCAGAGGGTTGGGATAAAAAGCATCAATAATAAGATGGAATGAAACTAGTAATAAAATAATAGGAATAATGAATAGTGGAACTGGCCAGAGGGTTGGGATAAAAAGCATCTATAATAAGATGGAATGAAACTAGTAATAAAATAATAGGAATAATGAAGAGTGGATCTGGCCAGAGGGTTGGGATAAAAAGCATCAATAATAAGATGGAATGAAACTAGGAATAAAATAATAGGAATAATGAAGAGTGGAACTGGCCAGAGGGTTGGGATAAAAAGCATCAGTAAGATGGCATCAAATTATAAAAATATTGAAAATGCTTCATCTGAAGATTTAAAAAAGAAAAAAAATTATATCTTCCATTATTTGGTATTAAAATATTGTGGTGTAGAGAATTGGAGAGGAAATGGTAACTGAATGATAAGATTTATAAAGTGGTTAAGGAAATGCTATTATCCATATCCTCCTGGCTATCCTGACAACTTCTTTTTCCCTCCATATAGTGCGACTATTTTCTTTAAAGTTCATATTTTCTTAATTTCTGATGAATACTTGGCTATTTTAGAAACATATTTCAATGAAATTTTCACTTTCCAAAATTCTAGCATATCATGATAGTTTTTTTTCCTATAATATCTAAACTACCTTTTTAAACCGTGGTTAAGAGGATATGAGTGAAACCAATGTTATTTTCTATATATGACTATTTTAGTTATTATTTTCTTGACTAGATGAAAACTTAGCATATTTTCCAGTATATTTCAGTGAAATTTTCACTTTCTAAAATTACAGTATATGACTGTAGCGTGAATGGCCATGGTTAAATGCAAATAAATGGTAGAACTGCCTAACAAACAGAATTAACATTATTTGTAAAGAAACAATAAGAAGAAAAAGAAAAGAACAGGGCAAATATAATATAAAGCAAGCAAACACCATGCGCAGGGAAAATTAACAGTAATAAAACAAAGCAACAGTAATATGGCAAAAAGTTCAAAAACGAAGGATTGTGATTGACACACAAGCAAATTCAGATAAGCAAACAGAGTATTCTTACTTCAAGACAGACCAGAACTGAATCAGATGAAACGGAGAAGCAATCTATTTTATTATCTAGGAAGGAATCCCAGCATGCATTTGTGTGTTTCTACCTATAAATTAGGAAGAGGAAAGTATTTTGCTGTTATTCAAAATGGGTTTGTCATGGGTGTTTTTGAAGGCTCCTGGTGAATATGTGGCATTTTGGTATATGTCAGATTGAATGGGGATGGATGAGTTCTTGTAGTGAATGAATAAATTAGTCATGAATCTGATTAGCTAAGTTTAAGATAGTTAATGTTGACCAGCCTCTCTCCACTTCCTCTCTGCCTTTGTACCATAATTGTTATCTATATAACAATAAAGACACATTCCAAATAGAATTGTCATGAGTGTTTTTGTAGGAGCCCACTGAATATGTGGTATTGTGGTATGTTGGATTGAATGGGGATGGATGAGTTCTTGTTGTAAATGAGTAAATTGTAAGAAATGAATGGATTGTGAATCTGATTATCTAGGTTTAGAATAGATGGTGTAGACCAGCCTTCTCCTTCAGCCTTGTGCCAAAATTGTTATTTAAATAATAAATATTCATTTCAAATTGGATTGGAACCAAACCAATAATGATTATAGTTGTTACGTTGTTTAGAGAAGAAAGCTATGATAGAATAACCTTTTCCTAAGGCTTTACTGAACTTAATTCACAGCAGTCAGTAATCAACAAAGGAAGAAGAACGCAGCTTTTAAAGAGGAATGGGAACGTGTGAAAAGTCACGTGGCCAGTAAAGCTAGTTTCCTTTTTTATTCTTTCTTTCTTTTACGAAAATATAACGTTCTCCCCCACTTTCAAAAGAGATTGTAATTGAAAAAGTTTTATAAATCCAGTCGTTGGATTGGTCTACAAATCCTGCTAGACCGGTGTGGAGGTAGTTCGCCACTGGAAGAGTCAGACCTCTGAGAAGGCTGACTTTCAGGATTCTGGCTATTATTCACAGAATCATTTTCTGTATAAGGTGAAGAAATATTAACGGGACCTGCATCAGGCAAAAGGGTTGAATCTGCATGGTCACGTGGACAGTAAAGCTAGTTTCCTTTTTTATTCTTTCTTTTACGAAAATATAACAATAGTGTAGATATATGGAGAACGAAAGAATGTATCACTTTAAACTGATGTCAAGAGGATATGTGTGAAAGGGTGGCTTCCAAGGTTTGGGATACAAGTTAATGTTTCTTTGGTAGGTACATCTTGATTTCTAATTTTATGCTGTATGCTTTTGTATACAAAGAGTTTATCAAGCCAGGCTGAGTAAAGACAATAATAAAAGACAAGCAAATCATTTTCAAGAGATAAACGTCTTAATTGGAAAGAGAGCAACAAATCAACCAAAATATTTCACATTAAATAAAATGGTAATATATTAGGAAGATAACAAAAATCCTTATTGATATATTAACATAACATTAATACTATCCATGCTAATCTCCAGGAGAGCAATTTGCTGCAATTTCTTGGGCTAATGTTTTCTGTTAAAATAGAGTGGAAAGATTATATTGAATCAATTGTTAGGTCTGCTGCTAGGAAAGTTGGTTCACTGTTACTTGTTAGATAATTTTTCTCACCAAAATGTATGGTCTGGTGTTCCTGTTATATATTTAGAATCTGCAATGTCATTGGTCCTTATCTGGCATCTTGGCTTCAGTCACTTTCCCACTGCCATAATGTATCTTCCCTGTGTCTTTACTATAAATACTCTCATGTAATTGTTTTGATGAGCTTTCTTCTATGATACCTAGACTCTATTAATTTAAGTGCAGTACTTGATTGGCAGCAAGGTCTCCTTTTTTTACAATTGAAATGACTTGATGTAACCGTAAGTTCTATGGTAAGAATTTCTTCTGTTGCACTTCTTACTTATGGAGCTCTCTTCCGGCTTCTTGCTTTCCTGTCAACATTGATCTTCAAAGATTTAAATGAAATGTCAATCGTTTTCTTTTGTCTTCTTAAATTCTTGTTCTTTTATTCTTTTCTCTCCTTAAAAAAATGTTTTTCTTTTTCTTATATTCTTTCACACTTATATTCTTTCTTAGTGGCTTTATTGCTTTGCTTGGAGTGAAATGATGACAAAAGAAAAACATCTGTATCACTAGTGCTAATTTTACATTCTGTCTGACAACAAACCCTAGGTAAAAGGAAAAGAGTATAAGCTGAAATCAGAGTGCTGAGTTCCAATTCCAGTCAGGTTTGATATATTCATTTATGTGCAAATACCCTTGGGAAAGGTATGCATCCACCTCTTCCCCCAGCTTTGGGTTAATTAGTAGGATGTGTGTCAGTAAATAATTATTATCTCTAAGAGAACTCTACACTCTAAAAATATTTTCTGGCTTTAAATAACCTGCAAAAGGTGGATAAGCCATAAAAAACAAATCCTTCAGTCAAGTTTTTTAAGCAAAAGTTGATAGAAAATTTTTATTCTCGTTTTGTTTATTAAAGTAAAATTAGTACAAAGAATTAGATAGCAATGTTATTTCAAATTTAGAGATAATACGTATCTCAGAATTTCAGTCCGTTAACCATCATTTTTCCTTTAGGTTTTATTCAACAGTTTAAAAAATGTGCACTTAACTCTATATTATTACTGCATGATGTTTGAGCACCATGCAAAATGTTGATCCTTAATATTTAGCAAGTGGAAAGGTTGTTTGAGAGGAGCCTAGTTGATCCTAGGTTGTTTGAGACAAGCCCGGTTGACCTTAGGTTGTTTGAGACAAGCCCGGTTGACCTTAGGTTGTTTGAGATGAGCCCAGTTGATCATTTTAAAAGATTTCACTGAAAATAAAACAAAACCAATTTTTGCATATTTTAATTTTTTAAATTTAAATTCATTTTTTAATATTGGCCCTCTAGTTTCATTTTTCAAAATTAAATTTTTTTTAATTTTTTTTTCATTTTATTTATCCCATAAAAAGAATGCTGAAGACAATGTAGATCAAGAAAGTTAAGAACTTAATGATATATTTATAATATTTCAAAACAGGAATTTTGTTAACTCTATATTACTAATGCTGTGACAATGTCCCTTAGTACTACATAACGGTGGTCTGTTGGGTTTGACAATGACATATAAATGCAGGTGTGAACTTAAAGGTGACTGTAGAGTTCAATACAAGAAGGGAAAAGACGTCTGCAGTGGTACAGGGAAACTAGCCTCCTGTAGGTTTAGGTGATTCTACTACTGCCTTCCTTTATTGCATGGGCATCATTGATCCTCTCATGTCAGTTTGCCTCAAATGTCACTGTTACTTTGCACATCAAGGCACAGCATCCATTTTGATTCTGTGCGCACTCTCAATCTGCTTGAAGGCTATTTCACCACAGGTGAAGTTGGCCTTGATGCAGTCTTGAAAATTGCCTGTGATTTTGTTTTGTTTCTTTACCAAAATACTTTTTAAAAATACCTTCTAGTTTTTAACACTGTGCTTTCTATATCAACTCCAGCTGCACTTCTCTGTAACTTTTTTGTTACTACAATCGGGGATGATGCTACTAACCACTCCTGAGTTTCTCAGCTTGTCCCCCCCATCCCTGCTTTAATTTTGCATCCAACTGTTCTCAACTTTCATTTTAGGCCCTGGTATGCCCTTTTGTATAACTTTTAGTTCACTCTAGGAGACCTGGACACTCCCTTCTCTCTTTTCACCGCACCATCCACCATTCCATCAGAGTGTGAAACCATCTGTCTTGTCACTTTTTCTGAACTTCAAAAACTATAGATATCCATCAAGTACATAACCCTATAGCATCTGACCCCACCCAAACTCTGCTTCACCCTCTCACAATCTTTTTTGTTTTGTTTTTCCCCACCTCTCTCTCCATTGAGAGAATCCGAGGAGTTTGTTGCCCACATCTGGAGCTTTAGGCTTTTTGCTTCTGCGGGTGTTACAAGTGTACTGTTTGCTATGTACATGGGAGATTGAGTAGATAGTGCAGTCAGGTAGGAGTCTTCAAGAATGAATACAAGTTCAGCGTGGGCCCTCACCTCCCAGTTTGAGAAAAAAGCCCGCTTCCTAGAATATGCAAGTGTATGGTAATGTTGTAGTTGCTAAGCTGCAAACCATCGATAATGGATTTGAACTTTGTTTTGGGCCTAATAATTGCTCAATCTGATAGAAGGAATCATAATCAAAATTTCCCTTTAAAAATCACTCCTCTGTCTTCACTCTGTATCTTATCTCTCTCTCTCACTGTATCTTATCTCTCTCTCTCTCACTGTATCTTATCTCTCTCTCTCTCACTGTATCTTATCTCTCTCTCTCTCACTGTATCTTATCTCTCTCTCTCTCTCACTGTATCTTATCTCTCTCTCTCTCTCACTGTATCTTATCTCTCTCTCTCTCTCACTGTATCTTATCTCTCTCTCTCTCTCACTGTATCTTATCTCTCTCTCTCTCTCTCTCACTGTATCTTATCTCTCTCTCTCTCTCTCACTGTATCTTATCTCTCTCTCTCTCTCACTGTGTCTTATCTCTCTCTCTCTCCTGTGTCTTATCTCTCTCTCACTGTGTCTTATCTCTCTCTCTCTCACTGTGTCTTATCTCTCTCTCTCTCACTGTGTCTTATCTCTCTCTCTCTCACTGTGTCTTATCTCTCTCTCTCTCACTGTGTCTTATATCTCTCTCTCTCTCACTGTGTCTTATATCTCTCTCTCTCACTGTGTCTTATCTCTCTCTCTCTCACTGTGTCTTATATCTCTCTCTCTCACTGTGTCTTATATCTCTCTCTCTCTCACTGTGTCTTATCTCTGTCTCTCTCTCTCACTGTCTTATCTCTGTCTCTCTCTCTCACTGTCTTATCTCTGTCTCTCTCTCTCACTGTCTTATCTCTGTCTCTCTCTCTCACTGTCTTATCTCTGTCTCTCTCTCTCTGTGTTTTATCTCTCTCTCTGTGTTTTATCTCTCTCTCTGTGTTTTCTCTCTCTCTCTCTGTGTTTTATCTCTCTCTCTCTCTCTGTGTTTCTCTCTCTCTCTCTCTGTGTTTTTATCTCTCTCTCTGTGTTTTATCTCTCTCTTATCTCTGTGTTTTATCTCTCTCTGTGTTTTTTTCTCTCTCTCTGTGTTTTATCTCTCTCTCTGTGTTTTTTATCTCTCTCTCTCTCTCTGTTTTTTATCTCTCTCTCTCACTGTGTTTTATCTCTCTCTCTCACTGTTTTTTTATCTCTCTCTCTCTGTTTTTTTTTTCTCTCTCTCTCTCACTGTTTTTTTATCTCTCTCTCTCACTGTTTTTTATCTCTCTCTCTCACTGTTTTTTATCTCTCTCTCTCTCACTTTTTTTCTCTCTCTCTCTCACTGTTTTTTATCTCTCTCTCTCTCACTGTTTTTTATCTCTCTCTCTCACTGTTTTTTATCTCTCTCTCTCTCACTTTTTTATCTCTCTCTCTCTCACTGTTTTTTATCTCTCTCTCTCTCTGTTTTTTATCTCTCTCTCTCTGTTTTTTTATCTCTCTCTCTCTCACTGTTTTTTTATCTCTCTCTCTCACTGTTTTTTATCTCTCTCTCTCACTGTTTTTTTTCTCTCTCTCTCTCACTTTTTTTTCTCTCTCTCTCACTGTTTTTTTATCTCTCTCTCTCTCACTGTTTTTTTATCTCTCTCTCTCTCACTGTTTTTTTATCTCTCTCTCTCTCACTGTTTTTTTATCTCTCTCTCTCTCACTGTTTTTTTATCTCTCTCTCTCTCACTGTTTTTTTATCTCTCTCTCTCTCACTGTTTTTTCTCTCTCTCTCTCTCTCACTGTTTTTTATCTCTCTCTCTCACTGTTTTTTATCTCTCTCTCTCTCTGTTTTTTATCTCTCTCTCTCACTGTTTTTATCTCTCTCTCTCTCTGTTTTTTTATCTCTCTCTCTCACTGTTTTTTTTATCTCTCTCTCTCTCTCTCTCTCTCCTCACTGTTTTTTTATCTCTCTCTATCTTTCTGCGTCTTGTATCTCTCACATATTTCTCTCTCTGTCTTGTATCTCTTTCTCTCTTTCCATGTGCCTTGTCTGTCTGCCTCTCTCTCACTCTGTCTCGTCTCTCTCTATGTGCCTTGTCTCTGTCTTATCTGTCTCTCTATCTTATTTTATTTTTAATTCATTCACACCAAGCAAAGCAAAAATGCTACTAAGACACAAGAGGCTACTGAAAGAGATCTAAAAGTCTTCAGAAGGAACCAAGAAACCAGGGATAAACTTCTACTTCTGTTCAAAAAACTGTGTGAATAGGACAATAGGCAAACCTTTCTGTCTAATATATATATATATATATATATATATATATATATATATATATATATAGGCTCAGAGTGAGAACTCTGACAGCTGAGTTTGAATTCCAGTTGAGTTAGATTCACTTACATACAGATACCCTTGGAAAAGGTATGAATCCATCTCTTTTCCTCCAGCTATGGGATGCATAGCAGGACAAACTGGGTTCTTTCGCCTTGGTTGGTAACCAGTCTACCACAGAAAGAAATGCCAATCTACTGCAGGAAAAAAAAACCTGCCTCATCAGTCATGTATCAAAAGATACGTGATCGCCGATGTATCATGTATGGCACTTCACTGACTGACTGTTAGGTAGCTGAGTAAAAAATTAAAAACATAAATTCTATGTCAGTCTTTGAGGAATTTAAATAAAAAAATTACATAAATATAAAAGATCTATAAAACACCATGCTCAATTTATTTGTTCATCATAATAAATCTGACCATAATTTCATTAAAATCAAAATACTGTTTTAATTAATAGTTTAATTTACTAACATCTGTCTATATTTCTGAGATGAGTTATTGTAACTATTTACATTGGCTCGACTGTTCTCATATTTATTACCATATTCCTTTTGGCTTTTGTACAATATTTGTTGGAATTTTGAACCAAACCTTTTTAGTCCATGGGGGTAGACATTTCTAATTCCATGTACCATGCCTTTGGATATCTCACTTTCAGTTTATTCCACTTGATAAATCTACTCTGCAAGTTTTTGTTGCCTCTGCTGTGGCCATGTATTGAACTCACAACACTTTAGCTTAAGTAACTTTTGAATCAATCAACACTTTTAATCACTAGGCTATGTGTCCTTATGGACTTTTACCAAGGTGAATATATATAAAAAGTGCAATTTCTGAATCTGGTAAATTTTTCTTACATAATGAGATCAATCGAGCTATGCATCTAGATGTGTCAGGTGTCAGAAATTTCAAATTTAGTGTTCCAACATCTTCAGCATTCTTTGATGACATTGGATGATCATTGATGAAGATGAGAAACAGCATAGGTCCAAGGATAGATCCCTGGGGGTGACTCCCACATTAACTTGAAAGGATTTAGAAGCATGTCCATTCAACACACATTACACGGTTTGTTAAGAATGATAGGATTAAATGAAATATTTGGTCAGAGACCCAATGGTTTTTGAGCTTGTGAAGAAAGCCAGCATGCCAAAACCTTCAAGATATCTAAAGCCACAACCACAGCCCAAGTCTTGCTGTTCATATGTAAAGCTTGATAAAAAAATTCATTAATAACCATTATGCATCTTGATATTATGACAGTACAGTACTTCTTTGATTATCTGGACAACTTGGGACAATTAAAAATTTCCTGAAAATTGAATGCTTAAATTATTGGAAAAGAATGCAAAAAAAAAAGAAAAAAAGGTTTTTCCTTTGTACTTGCTTTGACTATTTCTGCTACATCTGATCTGGTGCTTCTGCTATATATTCAAACATTCTTGATAAAATCCAAAGACCGATCCTAATTTGGTATCTCAGCTTCAGTCACTTTCCTATCACTGTAATGTAGCTTCCCCGTGCCTTTCCTATAAATATTTTCATGCTAATTGTTCTGATGAACTTTTCACTATGGTACCTAAACTTTAAGCACTGTATGCAGCAAGATCTCATCATTTTACAGTTGAAATTACTAGATGTAACTGTAAGTTCGATGTTAACAGATTCTTTTTTCACATTTCTCATTTGTGGAACTATCTTCTGGCTTCTTGCTTTCCAGTCAATTTTGATCTTCAAAAATCTAAATACAATATCAATTGGTATCTTTTGTCTTAAGTTTTGTTCTTTTATTGTTCTCTCTTCTTGATAGTATTTTTTTTTCCTCATTGTTAACATTCAGTAAGCCCTTGCATCTTAGTGGTGTTATTGCCTTGTTTGGGATGAAATTATTTTTAAAAAAAAAAAAAAAAAAATGACTTCAGTAGTTTCATCTTTCTGCTGCCCCTAGGCAACTATTTTCATAACCAATATTTTCTTCCAGTTTTAATAAATTTGTCCTCACTTTTTCCATATTTTTGCACTAGGTGTATTGAGCTTGACCTACTCGCCTAGTGTAAACTGGTAGTCAATCAGTTTTATGGTCAGCAGGGTCTGTTCTACAATAAATTTTTCAGCTACCTGATAAGAGAATATAAATGTCCTTTGTGACAATGTTTCAGTCCCCATTTTTCAATTTTATAATAAATATTAAATTTGGCAACTTGTATCAGGGAATGCTTATCTCTGCCCCTTCCACTGAAAATATTTTCTCTGTGAATGTGATGTGAATTAATTATAATGTGAAAAAATGTACTTCCTACCCTGGAGTTGATTCCTTCCCATTGGTAATAACCTGGTAATGAGGTGGTTTCTGCCCCACTGTACCTCCTCCTCAGTACGTAATAGCTTTTTCTGTCCATGAATTTAAAACTCCTAATTTACATCAATGTTTAACACTGCAAATTGCTCAATAAAACCACAGAATGAGCAACTGCCTGCTTATCTGTCAGGAAATGTAACCACTGATGTCCATTTCATGTCTGGTTAATCGCAGTACAGATCATCAAGGAAGTAGTGTACTATATTTATTTTGAAAGCATGCAGCCAAATTAAATATTTTCAGAACTGTTTGTGCACTTTGCAACAAAAGAAGACCTTACTGTGCATGTATGAAGGGATACACTCTTTTGGGGCTGCCAGTTGATGATGAAATATCCTTTGAGTGAGCTTGGATATTGTGTGCCTGTTGCATTTACATTAGATTCTGCATTTCATGTGCAGGATTTTTGGTAAAACATTGCATAAACCAACTAGGTCTGTCAGCCCCATGCAGTCGATATTTAACTCGTATAACTTCTGGTTATTAACTTTTAAAAAGATTTCAGATGGTGGGCAAGATTAAGGGGAATGTGATGCAGCTGATGATAATCTTAAAATAAATGGATATAATTTCTAAACAGACCTTGTATACATGTTGAATTTATGCTTGATAAAAAGACAAAAAATTGCTTTGTTTTCTCTAAAGAAATCATTTATGACATTGTAGAAAAAAAGTGAAATGTTAGTTTTAGGATATGATGGGAATGTCATGGATATTAGTGTGGAATTGGTAAGCAGAATTTAAATTTCAGCCTAGTCTATAGCACTCATTTCATGCAAGTGCCTTTGGAAAAGGCATGAATCTGTCTTTTCTCCCTATCTATTGGTTAAATAACAAGGTAGACTGGACTCTCTAGCTTTGGGTGGTAACTACCCTAAGAGAAGAAAAACTCTGAAATCCAAACTGAAAAAAAGTAATGGGAAATCTATCCACTGTCTTTCCCAAGAATGCTTGGAAATTTACAGATTAAAGAAAATCTTTTGTCACTAGGGTTTCATAGTAAGCTACAACTCGTAAAATAAAAATTTTTGTTTAAAAAATCATGGCATAACAAAATCCAAGACTCAAGACTGAAAGAAAAAAAAATATAAACATTGTTAGCCCAGGTAAGTGTGTCTAGTCGACAGGTAACACATTCCTAAGTTCTAGGTCAGGTGAGAAGATTGTGTGTGTATTTATTAAAAGAGTCTCTTTATTCTCTAAACCAAACAAGGACTTAAAACTCATTGTCTTTAATGTAGAAAAGAAGTCATTGGGGCAATATTAAAACTTCTATTTTTAAAACGTGAAAAAACTGAGGGCAGGCACAGAAATACCTGGATGGAATCCAGCCATTTCATGGTTTTTTTTTTCTTATTTCCTCTCCATGAGTACTTTTTTTTTCTCCTGTTCAACATGTAGTTTTTTTTTATCTCTACCTACCTGACATGCAAATGTTTTATCTCCCCACCAACCATGGCAGGCAATTTTTTTTTATCTTTTCTCCTCCATGACATGTAAATGTATTATCTCAAGAAACGATACCATGGAATCAAACTAGTAATAAAATAATAGGAATAATGAAGAGTGGATCTGGCCAGAGGGTTGGGATAAAAAGCATCAATAATAAGATGGAATGAAACTAGGAATAAAATAATAGGAATAATGAAGATTGGATCTTGCCAGAGGGTTGGGATAAATGCATCAATAATAAGATGGAATGAAACTAGTAATAAAATAATAGGAATAATGAAGAGTGGATCTGGCCAGAGGGTTGGGATAAAAAGCATCAATAATAAGATGGAATGAAACTAGTAATAAAATAATAGGAATAATGAAGAGTGGATCTGGCCAGAGGGTTGGGATAAAAAGCATCAATAATAAGATGGAATGAAACTAGTAATAAAATAATAGGAATAATGAAGAGTGGATCTGGCCAGAGGGTTGGGATAAAAAGCATCAATAATAAGATGGAATGAAACTAGTAATAAAATAATAGGAATAATGAAGAGTGGATCTGGCCAGAGGGTTGGGATAAAAAGCATCAATAATAAGATGGAATGAAACTAGTAATAAAATAATAGGAATAATGAAGAGTGGATCTGGCCAGAGGGTTGGGATAAAAGCATCAATAATAAGATGGAATGAAACTAGTAATAAAATAATAGGAATAATGAAGAGTGGATCTGGCCAGAGGTTGGGATAAAAAAATATCAATAATAAGATGGAATGAAACTAGTAATAAAATAATAGGAATAATGAAGAGTGGATCTGGCCAGAGGGTTGGGATAAAAAGCATCAATAATAAGATGGAATGAAACTAGTAATAAAATAATAGGAATAATGAAGAGTGGATGTGGCCAGAGGGTTGGGATAAAAAGCATCAATAATAAGATGGAATGAAACTAGTAATAAAATAATAGGAATAATGAAGAGTGGATCTGGCCAGAGGGTTGGATAAAAAAGCATCAATAATAAGATGGAATGAAACTAGTAATAAAATAATAGGAATAATGAAGAGTGGATCTGGCCAGAGGGTTAGGATAAAAAGCATCAATAATAAGATGGAATGAAACTAGTAATAAAATAATAGGAATAATGAAGAGTGGATCTGGCCAGAGGTTAGGATAAAAAAGCATCAATAATAAGATGGAATGAAACTAGTAATAAAATAATAGGAATAATGAAGAGGATGTGGCCAGAGGGTTGGGATAAAAAGCATCAATAATAAGATGGAATGAAACTAGTAATAAAATAATAGGAATAATGAAGAGTGGATCTGGCCAGAGGTTGGGATAAAAAAACATCAATAATAAGATGGAATGAAACTAGTAATAAAATAATAGGAATAATGAAGAGTGGATCTGGCCAGAGGATTGGGATAAAAAAGCATCAATAATAAGATGGAATGAAACTAGTAATAAAATAATAGGAATAATGAAGAGTGGATCTGGCCAGAGGGTTGGGATAAAAGCATCAATAATAAGATGGAATGAAACTAGTAATAAAATAATAGGAATAATGAAGAGTGGATCTGGCCAGAGATTGGGATAAAAAGCATCAATAATAAGATGGAATGAAACTAGTAATAAAATAATAGGAATAATGAAGAGTGGATCTGGCCAGAGGGTTGGGATAAAAAGCATCAATAATAAGATGGAATGAAACTAGTAATAAAATAATAGGAATAATGAAGAAATTCTGGCCAGAGGGTTGGGATAAAAAGCATCAATAATAAGATGGAATGAAACTAGTAATAAAATAATAGGAATAATGAAGAGTGGATGTGGCCAGAGGGTTGGGAAAAAGCAAAATAATAAAATGGAATGAAACTAGTAATAAAAATAATAGGAATAATGAAGAGTGGATGTGGCCAGAGGTTGGGATAAAAAAGCATCAATAATAAGATGGAATGAAACTAGTAATAAAATAATAGGAATAATGAAGAGGATCAATAATCTGGCCAAAGAGGAAGAGTGGATCTGACTTGAGATAAAAAGCATCAATAATAAGATGGAATGAAAACTAGTAATAAAATAATAGGAATAATGAAGAGTGGATCTGGCCAGAGGGTTGGGATAAAAAGCATCAATAATAAGATGGAATGAAACTAGTAATAAAATAATAGGAATAATGAAGAGTGGATGTGGCCAGAGGTTGGGATAAAAAGCATCAATAATAAGATGGAATGAAACTAGTAATAAAATAATAGGAATAATGAAGAGTGGATGTGGCCAGAGGGTTGGGATAAAAAGCATCAATAATAAGATGGAATGAAACTAGTAATAAAATAATAGGAATAATGAAGAGTGGATCTGGCCAGAGGGTTGGGATAAAAAGCATCAATAATAAGATGGAATGAAACTAGTAATAAAATAATAGGAATAATGAAGAGTGGATCTGGCCAGAGGTTGGGATAAAAAAATGATCAATAATAAGATGGAATGAAACTAGTAATAAAATAATAGGAATAATGAAGAGTGGATCTGGCCAGAGGGTTGGGACAAAAAGCATCAATAATAAGATGGAATGAAATTTAGTAATAAAATAATAGGAATAATGAAGAGTGGATGTGGCCAGAGGTTGGGATAAAAAGCATCAATAATAAGATGGAATGAAACTAGTAATAAAATAATAGAATAATGAAGAGTGGATCTGGCCAGAGGGTTGAGATAAAAGCATCAATAATAAGATGGAATGAAACTAGTAATAAAATAATAGGAATAATGAAGAGTGGATCTGGCCAGAGGGTTGGGATAAAAAAGCATCAATAATAAGATAAAATGAAACTAGTAATAAAATAATAGGAATAATGAAGAGTGGATCTGGCCAGAGGGTTGGAAAAATAAAAGCATCAATAATAAGATGGAATGAAACTAGTAATAAAATAATAGGAATAATGAAGAGGATCTGGCCAGAGGGGGTTGGGATAAAAGCATCAATAATAAGATGGAATGAAACTAGTAATAAAATAATAGGAATAATGAAGATTGGATCAGGCCAGAGGATTGGAATAAAAAAGCATCAATAATAAGATGGAATGAAACTAGTAATAAAATAATAGGAATAATGAAGAGTGGATCTGGACAGAATAAAAAGCATCAATAATAAGATGGAATGAAACTAGTAATAAAATAATAGGAATAATGAAGAGTGGATCTGGCCAGAGGGTTGGGATAAAAAATCAATAATAAGATGGAATGAAACTAGTAATAAAATAATAGGAATAATGAAGAGGGATCTGGCCAGGTTTGGAATAAAAGCATCAATAATAAGATGGAATGAAACTAAATAAAATAATAGGAATAATGAAGAGTGGATCTGGCCAGAGGGTTGGGATAAAAAGCATCAATAATAAGATGGAATGAAACTAGTAATAAAATAATAGGAATAATGAAGAGGGATCTGGCCAGAGGGTTGGGATAAAAAGCATCAATAATAAGATGGAATGAAACTAGTAATAAAATAATAGGAATAATGAAGAGTGGATGTGGCCAGAGGTTGGGACAAAAAGCATCAATAATAAGATGGAATGAAACTAGTAATAAAATAATAGGAATAATGAAGAGGGATGTGGCCAGAGGGTTGGGATAAAAAGCATCAATAATAAGATGGAATGAAACTAGTAATAAAATAATAGGAATAATGAAGAGTGGATCTGGCCAGAGGGTTGGGATAAAAAGCATCAATAATAAGATGGAATGAAACTAGTAATAAAAAAATAGGAATAATGAAGAGTGGATCTGGCCAGAGGGTTGGGATAAAAAGCATCAATAATAAGATGGAATGAAACTAGTAATAAAATAATAGGAATAATGAAGAGTGGATGTGGCCAGAGGGTTGGGATAAGAAGCATCAATAATAAGATGGAAGGAAACTAGTAATAAAAAAATAGGAATAATGAAGAGTGGATGTGGCAGAGGGTTGGGATAAAAAGCATCAATAATAAGATGGAATGAAACTAGTAATAAAATAATAGGAATAATGAAGAGGGATCTGGCCAGAGGGTTGAGATAAAAAGCATCAATAATAAGATGGAATGAAACTAGTAATAAAATAATAGGAATAATGAAGAGGGATCTGGCCAGAGGTTGGGATAAAAAGCATCAAAAATAAGATGGAATGAAACTAGGAATAAAATAATAGGAATAATGAAGAGGATAAAAAGGGGTTGGGATAAAAAGCATCAATAATAAGATGGAATGAAACTAGTAATAAAATAATAGGAATAATGAAGAGTGGATGTGGCCAGAGGGTTGGGATAAAAAAGCATCAATAATAAGATGGAATGAAACTAGTAATAAAATAATAGGAATAATGAAGAGTGGATTCAATTAAGAGGGTTGGGATAAAAGCATCAATAATAAGATGGAATGAAACTAGTAATAAAATAATAGGAATAATGAAGAGTGGATGTGGCCAGAGGGTTGGGATAAAAAGCATCAATAATAAGATGGAATGAAACTAGTAATAAAATAATAGGAATAATGAAGAGTGGATGTGGCCAGAGGTTGGGATAAAAAAGCATCAATAATAAGATGGAATGAAACTAGTAATAAAATAATAGGAATAATGAAGAGTGATCTGGCCAGAGGGTTGAGATAAAAAGCATCAATAATAAAGATGAATGAAACTAGTAATAAAATAATAGGAATAATGAAGAGGATCTGGCCAGAGGGTTGGGATAAAAAGCATCAATAATAAGATGGAATGAAACTAGTAATAAAATAATAGAATAATGAAGAGTGATGTGGCCAGAGGGTTGGGATAAAAAAGCATCAATAATAAGATGGAATGAAACTAGTAATAAAATAATAGGAATAATGAAGAGTGGATGTGGGCCAGAGGGTTGGGATAAAAGCATCAATAATAAGATGGAATGAAACTAGTAATAAAATAATAGGAATAATGAAGAGGATCTGGCCAGAGGGTTGAGATAAAAAAGCATCAATAATAAGATGGAATGAAAAAAATAGTAATAAAATAATAGGAATAATGAAGAGTGGATCTGGCCAGAGGGTTGGGATAAAAGCATCAATAATAAGATGGAATGAAACTAGTAATAAAAAAAATAGGAATAATGAAGAGTGGATCTGGCCAGAGGGTTGGGATAAAAAAGCATCAATAATAAGATGGAATGAAACTAGTAATAAAATAATAATAGAATAATGAAGAGTGGATCTGGCCAGAGGGTTGGGATAAAAAGCATCAATAATAAGATGGAATGAAACTAGTAATAAAATAATAGGAATAATGAAGAGTGGATCTGGCCAGAGGGTTGGGAGATCAAAATAAGATGGAATGAAACTAGTAATAAAATAATAGGAATAATGAAGAATCTGGCCAGAGGGTTGGGATAAAAAGCATCAATAATAAGATGGAATCAAACTAGTAATAAAATAATAGAATAATGAAGAGTGGATCTGGCCAGAGGTTGAGATAAAAAGCATCAATAATAAGATGGAATGAAACTAGTAATAAAATAATAGGAATAATGAAGAGTGGATCTGGCCAGAGGGTTGGTATAAAAAGCATCAATAATAAGATGGAATCAAACTAGTAATAAAATAATAGGAATAATGACAAATATATAGAACCAGAGTATTGAGAAGGAAAACAACAATGGTAATGGTAATATTAGCTGTTTCCTTATAAGGTAACATTGGTTGAGTAGCCAGTACTGTTTTTGGTCAAAATTTATAAAATCTTTCTCTAGATACAATTTTTCAGGTAAATAGGCTTCGCAAGTCCAGTAGCTGTTTTACTCTTTCTAGTACTGATGGGGGATTCTTTCATAACCTTTTATTTGTATTAATGTGGAATCTCAATATTGTCATGGTAATTATTTTCTTTTCAAGTTACATGTGATATACATTGTACTTGTTTTTTGAGTGATGTGGTTTCTGTTATCTTGTACTGTTCTTTGTCTGTGATTCTTCAGCACCAGTTCACAAGGCTTGAAGAAGGATGATCTTCACCAAGACCAAGAGACCTCACTTGCTCAAAGACATTTTTAATCATTGACCTGAGGAAGCAGTTGTATGCAGCTGACACTTTAGATACAGGGTGCGATGGATAAATTGTCATCTAAATTGCGCAAAACACTGACATCTCATTTTAACAGATATATTTACCAAAATTACATGAAAATATCTTGAAATGCTAAAGAGTAAATTTATTCAATAAAATCACAGTTGTTTTCAACCATGGCCACCAGACTAATTCAGAATCTCCATGAAACTCTTCTGGACAGTCTCTTTGGTAAAGTTGCTGAATGTTACCATAATCCTTTCCTTCAGTTCATCTTTGATGTTACAAAGAGTTTTGTTAATCTCTCACTCAACTGCACCCAACACATAATAATTTATGGAGTTGCAGTCTGGGGAGTTAAGTGGTCAGATATATGGTGTGATGTGATCACAGAAATTGTCTGACAGCCATGACTAAATTCTCCTGCTTGTGTGGTATAGTGCAGAGTCCTGTTGCCTGATACAGGGTCTTCCAGCAGCCACCCTCTTGACCCACAACAGCACTATCTCCTCAAGGCACTTGATATAGGCCTCTGTGTTGAGTCTGAGGTTCTCACCAACATATTCAGCAGTTCTCAGAATATTCAGAGTGAATTTTCCAAGTTGCTGTACCTTTGTAATCACCATTAGACTCATCCAACTCTTTCTGAATCCCCTGCACTGTCCTCAGATTGACACCCAAACATTCTGATATTGGAGCTTCCGGCATGAATGCTAAACAATACAATATGCCATTTCTAAATTTCTGGCAGAGGTGAATAGCATCATAGTACTCTTTTTCTCACAGATAGTGCCTAACTGACCCTACTATACTGTACAGTTGTCAAAATCAAAAACAAACAACATGCATACGTGTATTTTTGAACAGGTTTAGTGCCATGCAAAGTCCATATGAAAGTCTTTCTCTGACTAGGCTATTTAAGAATATGACTCAAGCTTTCAGGTTAATGTTTTGGTTTTGTAGCAAGTTGTGGTGTTAAGCGAAACTGTCTCTAGCACAGCCTATTCTATATAAAATTTCCTTTTCTCCTATACTAAATTTGTTCTAAAACTATTAATAAAATAAGTGTTGTCAGTGAGATGTTAAATACAGTGATAAAATCTGAATAAACAATATATCTCCATGCTTTTAGCTTATTAATAAAAGTATTATCAGACATTTTGCTTATCTTGTTGATTGAATTTGATATCTAAACATCTACTCTCTCCACTTCTTTTTTTTTTTTTTTTTTGTCTACAAATGTATCCTGTCATGTTATTTAATTTATTATCTTGGTGTGCATAGAAAACTTATCTTTCCTATTACAAGTTTTATTGATTTGCTTATGTCCTTTATTGAACTAACTTTCAGTCTTATCTGTCTCTGTTTATTTAATAGTCCATAACTTTATCTTTACCTTGTCCAGAGATTGAACTCCCAATTACTATGTGACCAAATGCATGAATTGAGGCTTTAATCATCTAAGCTATTGTCCCACAGGGCAATCCCTGGGTTTGGTAGCACACACTCAGTGGATGCTATGGGAGCTATAACTGCACAGTGCTAAAAAAGAACAAGATATCTCTAGATATGGAGATTGGAATCTGAACAATTATTTTATTTTAATTTGTCTCAAGTAAGGCAATAAAGCCACTAAGACAGATGCAAGAGGTTCAGTCAGTCATGTGTCATACATGAAGATATGATCAGTTATGTGCCATACAAAAGATACATGATCATCTAAGCATGTGATACATGCTTAGGTGATCATGTATCTTTTGATACATGACTGATGAGGCAGATTTTTTCCCACAGTAGGTTGCCATTTCTTTCTGTGGTAGACCAGTTACCCTCAAAGGCTATAGAACCTGGTTTGCCCTGCTATTTACCTATAGCTGGGAGTGAAGAAGATTCATACCTTTCCCAAGAGTATTAGTACGTAAGTGAATGTAATGGATTTGACTGGAATTTGAACTCGGCTCTCAGATTTCTCAATCCAAGCCACTATCCATTACACTACCGTGCCTCCATGCAAGAGGTTACTAAGTTAAAAGAGAGAGAACAATAAAAGAATAAGAATTAAGAAGACAGTAGATAACAATTGACATTGAATTTAAATTTTTGAAAATCAAAGTTGACTGGAGAGCAAGAAGCAGTAAGAGAGTTCCACAAGCGAGAAGTGTGATAAAAGAAACTGTTAGCATAGAGCTTACAGTTATGTCAAGCCATTTCAACTGTAAAATGATGGTACCTAGTTGCCAATCTAGTACTGTTGATTAAATAAAGGGTTCAGTTTTAAATTTTCTGAAGGTTATCCAGATTGATAGACACCTGAAGAAGGCCAAAGGGGACAATGACCAAAACTTTAAAATAGTAACAGCAAAGATGAAGACATTAGTTCAACTGTGTATAATGTAAATAACTCATCCTCCCAGAAATTCAAACAGAAATATTAGATTGAATCATAAGTAATTTTTTGTTGTTGTTGTTGTTGGCAACCAGTTGTAATGAATAAGGTATCATCTTAACTGCTAACCAGACATGGCAGTTAAGAATGAATATAGTGTACACTAACTTAGCTTAGTTTTTGTACAGCATGTATATCCATACGTAACTATTATTTTTGTTGAGGCAGGCCCAAGATTAATTGCACACAAAGCAAAGTGGGTTCTGCCTGTCAGAGGATTTGATTTGAGGCAAGGTTTTACAAAGCTGGATGCTCTTCCTGATGCCCAACTTGGACACATGGTAGTAATCCGTGTATAGCAAGACACCAGCTCTCAAAAGGTTGCCATCCGAGGCTTGAGACACCATCACAGCCTTGTATGTGTGTGTAATATATATATAATACAAATAAAATTTGTCACTTAGCTGATGAACTTTTTTGTAATCATTCTGGCCACTAATCAGGAGATATCAGTAATTGACTACTGATTTTTCTCATTTTTGTTAATTTTATATTAAGGTAAAAAATAATTCATGTGTTAGTCAGGTTGATGTCAGGTTGACTTTTTTTTTTCTCTTCGTGTGTGTTTGTGTATATGTGTGCTTACATGTATGTGTCAAATATCATGGTTATTTCCCCTTTTCATCATTTTATCCTCTTTTTATACTCCCTCCCTATTTTGTTTCCTTCTTTTTTCTCACTTATTGTTGTGAAGTAAAGACTACACCCCCAGTGAATCTAGGAAATCATCCAATACTATAAAGAGTTTCATGGTATGAGGTCATGAGTAGTTGTATTGGAATCAGTCTTCATACTAACCATACAGACATATGGCAATAGCTTAAGCATTACATATAGAGAATACTTAATTCATTATGTTATACCAAGTACGAGTGAGTATTATAACAATAATTTTACAACAGAATGTTATTATAGTTGGCGATTAGGAACGTGAACACAAGCGTGAATTCATAACATTATAAATGAATTTATAATTGTTGGTGATGAGGATCTTCAAACCCAAGTGCAGGATAAAAATCTCAACGTTATAATGAAGGTATAATAGTTGATGATGAGGAACTTGAACTTAAGCTTGGTATGATAAACACCACATTACAACTGGAGTTATAATAAAGGATGACCAGATTTTTGAATCTCATATGTGTGCAACAGGAGTTACAAGAATTTCAATCACATTGGCTGAAAAAAAATATTCTTGCAGATATGGAGAAAATTTGGACTTCAATATTTGAAATTCAACAACAACAGAAGTGACAACAACAAAGTGCCCAATAGTTGCTACAGTTACAAAAACAGCAAGAGTTGTTGGAAGTGGTTTTGAAGAAAAATGCCAAATCTCTCATGCCAAATGTGGTGCCCAACACCATATCAGAATTTGTATACAATCCTGATAACAGGCTGACTTTTACTGCATATTTTTACAGACATGAAGAAATATTTAGTCAGGAAGACTGTGGCTGGGAAGAAGATAAAAAATCCAGGTTGTTATTAAGAAAAATAGCTCCAATAGAGTATGGAAAGTACTGTAATTATATTTTACCAAGAAAATCAGATTAAATAGGGTTTGAAGACACAGTACAGAATCTGACGAAAATTTTTAGTAACAAGTGCTCTCTGAAGGTGCATGAATTTAACCAAAAAAAAAAGGATGAAGATTTTGTCATGTATGCAGGTACTGTCGACAAAGAATGTGCAGTGGTAAAAAAGGAAAAATGTACAAAAAGGAATATAAAACTTTGTTTCAGATGTGGAAAATTACATATTGGGAAAGACTGTCCATGGAAAAATGCATAATGCTATAACTGGTAAAAAAGGACATATCAAATCACACTGCAGGACTAAACCAAGAAAAAAATTTTCACAGTAAGAAATGAATACACAATATTGTGACAGAAAAAATAGTGACACAAAACAAGAAAATTTGTTCCTATGCAAATCAAGAATGCAGGAGTAAAAATGTTGGTGGATGCTGGTAGTGACATTTCAATAGTAAATGAAACTATATGAAAAGAAATTGGAACTTCAGTTTCTGGTGTGAAATTATTTTGGGGTAGAATTAACATGTGAGATTTACTTTTGAAATAAGCAGGTAAAAACAAAAGCTTATATTCTAAGAAATGCTACAAAACTATGGTATGAACTGGATAGAACTATTCAAACTGTTGGATTTGCCAATAAATGCTTATTATAAAGCGACAAATTTTGAAAGTCACATTGAAAAACTGAAGGAAGAATTACACAAATGTCTTCCCGATGTTTTGAGTTTTGAACACTGGGTCAGTGTTCAAAATTCAAGGTGAATTTTAAAGTAAAAAAAAAGGTTCAACACCAGTATTTAAGCCAAAATGGAGTGTATCATTTGCAGCATTAAACCAAGTAAATGATGAGTTAGACAGACTAGAAAGAATTGGTATATTGCAGAAAGTAAGCCATTTGAAATTGGCTGCACCAGCAGCTTATGTAAAGAAAAAAAATGACAAAATTTGTGTTTGCATTGATTTCTTGATTAAATTAAATAGTTGTCTTGAAACACACAATTATCTATTACCAGTCCAGAAGAAATTTTTTTCAAAATTGAATGGCAGAAAAATATTTTCAAAGCTGGATCTCTCTGAAGCATTCAGATTGGAAATCAATGTTCTGAATTGACAACCATAAATACGTACAGAGATTTATATAAGTTTAATCGACTTCCTTTTGATATAAAGGTGGCACCAGCTATTTTTCAACAAGCCATGGATACCATGCTGGTGGATTGTGATTTCGCAGTGGTGTATCTGGATGATATTTTGATCAAGAGTGTGTTGAAAGAACATGTTGACCCTGTCAAAGCAATTATACAAAAATTAAGGGAATACAGATTCAAGCTTAGTAAAAAAAAAAAAAAAAAAAATGTGAATTGTTTTTGCCAAAAGCAAAATAGCAAAGTCAAATTATTGATAAAAATGATAGGAAACCATATCTGTCTAGAGCAAATGCAATTAGAAATATACCGTCACCAAGAAACGTAACTATGTTACAAGATTTTTTAGAACTGGTTAATTGTTATCGAATTTATGTACATAATATACATAATTTGACAGCTCTACTTAACAATCTACTGAAAAAAGGAATAAAGTGTAATTGGGATCATAAATGTAAAAAAGCATTTGACAAGATGAAATGAAAACTTTTGCTCGTGCTTGTCACCTATTTTTACTAGCAGAAAGAAATTACAGCCAGATTAAAAAAAATGTTAATTGTTTTTACCAAAAACAAAATAGCTGAGTCAAATTATTGAAAAAAATGATGGGAAACCAGATCTGTCTAGAGCAAATGCAATTAAAAAATATACTACCACCAAGAAATGTAACTATGTTACAAGCTTTTTTAAGACTGATTAATTGTTATCGAATTTATATATATAATATATATAATTTGACAGCTCCACTTAACAATCTGCTGAAAAAAAGAGTAAAGTGGAATTAAGATCATAAATGTCAAAAAAGCATTTGACGAGATAAAAAAAAGTTTTACGTCTGATTCATCATTAGTACACTACTATCCAAAAGAAAAGATTATAGTAGCATCAGATGCTAGTGATTATGGTGTTAGAGTGGTGATTTTACACAAATACAATGATGGTAAAATAAAAGCATTCACTTATGCTTTGCACTTGCAAAGAGGAATTACAGCCAGATAGTAAAGGAAGCTCTAGCAATCATATTCTCTATGAAAAAATTCCATAAATTTATTCATGGAAGAAATTTCACATGGCAAAGAGACCATAAACCGGTTTTAGTGATATATGGTTCAAAGAAATGTATACCTACTCATACAACTAACAGATTACAGTGCTGGGGTACCATCCTGTTAAATTATAATTTTATGATTAAGTACCAACTCTCAAAAAAATTAGGACATGCA
>CAHIKZ030005630.1:740000-752500 GCA_903632075.3 Acanthosepion pharaonis | reverse complement strand
TTTGATAAGTGGCAACAAGTCATTGCAAATAATTGTGACTATATAACTGAATAAATGTAATTGCACTTTATTCTTTGAAGATAAAATTGAAAAGCAAAAATGGAAATTATTTATGACTCAATCTAATATTACAAAGTACTGCAGTCTTGTTGATTTTTTTTTTTTTTTTTTTTTAAAGTAAAATGATCCTGACTACATTGCCAGTTTTAATCTCTAACACTTTTTCATTAAAAAAAATCTTTTTTTTTTCTTTTCTCCTTTTTTCCTTTTTCTTTCTTTTCCTTTTTCTTTCTTTTCCTTTTTCTTTCTTTTCCTTTTTCTTTCTTTTCCTTTTTCTTTCTTTTCCTTTTTCTTTCTTTTCCTTTTTCTTTCTTTTCCTTTTTCTTTCTTTTCCTTTTTCTTTCTTTTCCTTTTTCTTTCTTTTCTTCTATTCTCTCCTTTCTTGTTTTCTTTTCCTTCATTTTTGGTGTGGAAGGGTGTTGCCATAAAAGAGAGATAAAAGTGCCACTCTGTTATATTAGCATATATCATTGCATGTAACATGCCAAAAGAATGGTAAGCACCAGTTCCATTCCCTAGAGAGAATACAGAAGGGCAGTAAGTCTATTAATGCCCCAAATAGCTGACAGTTCTTGGCAGACTCTAATTCTAGGCCAAGAATATAGCACATCTCAAATTGGAAGCAAATATACAATTATTTGTAAGATTCAAAATTTTTGTGTTTATCTATGTGTATATATATATATATATATATATATATATATATATATATATATATATATATATATAATATGAGCTCAAACACTAATATTCCATGCTTATAATTTATTACATTTGTATCGTAATCACAATCCAGTTCATCAGACCTACAAATTCCAATGTAATAAATTATAACCATGGAATATTAGTGTTTGAGCCTTTTATATTATATTCTTACTGTCTTGGACATTGAGTTCTACCTGGATTCTATCCTTTTAGAATTTATATATATATATATATATATATATATATATATATATATATATAAAAGTGTGTGTAGTGTTACAGATATCTGCATGGAAAGTAAAATCAGCAAGCAGAGTTCAAATTCCAGGCTAGTCTATTGTGTTCACTTTTGCATAAATGAACACCAGTTATTATTGGAATGAAGCAAGTGAAATTAAGAGGAAAGAAATCTGAATAAAAAATGAATAACAATTGACAAGGTTTCATCTAAAAATGATAACATCCAAAGTATTATTACTACTAATACTACCAATGTAATAAAAAGTAAGTGAAATTAAGATGAAAGAAATCCTGTTTAAAAATGAATAATCATTGACATGGTTTCATCTAATACAAATAAAATTTTAGATAAAACTACTATTAATTTAATAAAAAGCAAGTGAATTAAGGATAAAAGAAATATTACTTAAAAATATATAACCGTTAACAATGCCTTATCTCATAAAAATTCAAGCCGATGTGTGTAAAATTCTGTATCTAATGCTCGTTTTATTTTATTTTAGTTTGTTAAAAAAACTTTTTAATATATTTCTCTTGTTCAGCACTTTTAAAAGTAACTTAATTGCAGTTTGAACAATTCCTTTCCCACATTCCATTGAAATTTTAGCGCACTGGGTCATGCAATTTCTCTCTGGGGTTTAAATTTAATACCTCACACTGGCCATTTGGTAAATCTTGGAAAAAAGAAAAAAAATTATGAGAAAGAAAAGAATAAAAATTTTTTTGCTTTTCACTGAACAGTAGGGAGTGAAAAAGTGTAATCCAGATTTTTAAGTGTTTTACTTTTTTATTTTTTAAAACTTTTAATGTCCTGCATATAAATACCCTTTTAAGATTTTAATATGGCAATGGTAATATTAGGCGTTTCCCTATAAGGAAATATTTGATATTGGTTGACCAAGCATCCAGTGCTACTTGTGTTACACATTCTTCACTCTCTGGCCATCAAGCAGGGATCAAAGTGTATCATCTGTTTTCATCACTAATGTTAATTTTCGTTATTTCCTTATAAGGAATCATTCAGTATTCATTGACTGAGCGCCCAGTGCTACTTTCGGTTTAAATTTATAAAATCTTATTAAAACAGTATTTGAAATTAATAATATTTGTAGCTACTAAAAGTAACATTTATAGTAATAAATAAATAAATAATGCTGTATAAAAAAACCCTTCAAAAATTACTGTTAATGTTTCAGGTACAAAACTAAAGATAACAAATATTCATAGAAGTCCCAATGATAAAAAATAATGTGGCCTCTGTAGCCAAATTGGTAAGGGCACATTTTAGGTATAGACATGGCTTCCCTGAGTTGTGGAGAAAAGGAGATACAAGTTTAAGTCCTGTTGGAGGCACATTCTTTTTTTAGTAGGACTTCTCCATTTGGGCCGGTTGTTAATAATTTCACTGTTTAAGAAAATAAAATTTAAAGAAAAAAAGCAAAAAATAGGAGATAGTAGGTCAAATACATGTACCCACTAAAAATAATCTATATAATAAATGCAAATGTCAGTGTGTCACACTTTTTCAACTTAAAAAGGACACAACTCTCAAACTTGCAGTAACTTGTTTCAAATAAAAAAATTATTGACTGTAGTTTCAAAATAAAATTGTCCAGGTTATCAACTTTACTCTTAGAAGCTGTAGCCCAACATATCATACCATTTTGGAATCAGGCTGACTCTTTGAGCAAATTAAAGACATTCTAGGCTGGATCCAGACCTGCTATCCTGAAATTTTGGATTCCCATGTTTTCATTACTGCAATTTTTTGTTTTTCTTTTACAAATTTTCTTATACGGTAATTTTTAATTTTTATAACTTGGAAAAAAAATTGGGATTAAAATTGAAATTAATTGTGAAATCCTGCAAAAGTCACCCAAGAAATAAAAATAATTGTTTGTACAGAAAATAAGGACCTGTGTACATCAAATTGTTTTTAAATTAAGTGGTGGCAGAAGAATTATCATTGAAGTTTTAAAAGGTAAGCTTAAATATTAATGTAATACTTAAATGCAGAGATCAATTTTGAGTACTATAGTTTGTTGCCTATCACATCTGCTCCTCCCTACCTATTGTGATTAAGGCCCAATCAAGAGCTCTCCACAGGAACTAGCTTAAATGCCACCCAATAGGGCAGCTTTTAAGCTAGTGTCTAAATATATATAATAGTATAGTTATTAATCATGAGAGCTGTTTCAACTTGAAGTCATGTTGCAAATTAGTGTGATTTCTCATCTTCAGCATAGCTGCTTATTTCCATGCATCCCCATATGCATTTGTGTGACTTCAACACCCACAGAGCCAACCTGAAATCCCTAGCATTTGTGTTACAAACTAACTTGTGCTATTAGTACTATTTCCAAACCATTGTAGGTATATACAAGTGTACTATATGATTTGTTTCGGAATGTACTTTTATTATATTGTGTTTTGGGTATGGGTGTTGTTCAGCTTAGTCTGTACTTCAGAGTATCTGATCAAAACCAAGATATCAGTGCTCATGAGAAATTGATGTCAGCATCTTTATATTCAGTTATTTCGAGTAAATGTCAATTTTGTATTTTTCCAAAAATGGGTCAGCACAGCCAAACAACAATAACAATGTAACAGTGAAAGCATTAACAAGGATAGGCATCATAAACAGAAGTTGACATGATGTATAGGTCATATAAGTATATCCTGGTTGGTAAGTATATCATAACTATATAATATATATAGCTTGGTAAAGAGGAATCTTATTGTGAAAACATTGATTAATCTAATGTATTCTATTAGATATGCATGGATGGATCATTAAATCCATTACCTGATATGCAAATGCATTTTGATCGGAAATTTTCAATGAATAATTTTTGATATTTTAAAATAAATTCATGCTGCATATATATATATATATAGTCTTAAGGTGTGCTATATTTATGGGATAAAGTGCTCAATATCAGAGATATTGACGATTGCATCTAGCATGAAACAGCCTGTTGCCTCTAAGTGTTGACTTCACTGTTCACTTTATATATATATATATATATATAAATAAATAAATAAAAGAATGTATGTTTGTCCAATTCGATATTTATGACTTTCACCTGTCCAGCACCAAGAATCTATTAATGTCTGCTATCAATTTAGCAAAAAATTACTGTCCTATTTGCGATTGCAAAAACCTATATTATTCCATAATGGTTATCTGTGGACCAAAAGAAATTACACAGAATTGAACATTGCTATGGGGGCAATTGATTCTGTGGAAGTATGCAAAATTGTTGGAATTTTGTTACTGTGGCAACTAAGATTTATTTTTGATATTAAGTACACAGGACTTTATAGATATGACGGTGTAATTCTCCTCTGTAAAGCAAGTCCAAGAACTATAGACTGATTGAGAAAGGAACTGATAAAACTTTTCGAAGAGCACAAGCTAAATATTACAACCACCAATACTAAAGTGATCAACTTTCTCGATGTGACCTTGGACTTGAATACTGATTATTATAAACCATATACCTAAGGTCTATATAATCACAGATATTTCAGTAAAAAATCCAACCACACTTATAACATTTTAGATAATTTACATAGATTAGTTATTTACTAACTACAGCAATAAGGAAATATTTGATAATAAAATTAAATATATAAAAGCTTTAGAACTAAGTAACCATAAAGTAAATTTAGAGTATTTAGAAGAAAAAGAATAAACAGACACACCATAGGAATAACATAATATGGTTTAATCCACCTTTTAATCATAATATCCAAATGAATATTGGAATAATTTTCCTAAATTTAATTCATAAGCACTTTAATCACTCATCAATACTAAAAAATATTTTTAACAAAAATAATGTTAAGAACAGCTATAGCTGCATTACTAACATCAATAAATCAATATGACAACAATATTATATTAAACAGATACATGTCCAGCAAAGACCACAAAGTTGATTTAAAAAAAAAAAATAAATGCAACTGCCAAAAAAATACAATCTGTCCCTTAAACAGCCACTATATGATTGATAATATTGTATACCAAGCTAGCATTCCAGTAACTATATCAAATTTTATTTTGGTTTCACAGAAAATTCTTTTAATCAGTGTTAAATACATAAAGAGCACTGCTTTCTCCAAATTTTTCTGGCAATTAAAGAATGATGGTAATGCAACCATTATTATGTGGGATATTTTAGCAAAAAACAATTTTTATAATAGGAAAGGTGATAGATGTAATTTATACCAATGTTGAAAAATTAAGTTAAAACACTTAAATAACCATAGTTTATTAAACAAGAGAAACAAATTGATGGTTATATGTAGCCATAAAAATAAATTCCTACTCAAATATATTAATCCAGATTAATTTTTAATGTAAATTATGACATTTCTGTTTTAGGATTTATTTTTTTTAATTTGAATGTTTTTTTATTATTTATTTTTTGGGGCAGGAGGGCAGTAATCTCCCTTTATGCTGAATATAAAATTAATAGTCACAACTTTAAATAAAAATTCTTTTTTTTTTTTTAAAAGAAAAAATATATCCCATTTATTTTAAATGCTAAATATATTTTTAAAATAAAAAACAGTAACGAAATGTTCAGTCTATACTCAGCACCTGAAGATTGTGTTGTGCATGAAACTCCAAGTTGTGCTACCAGTGAGGGATGATATATATATTTATTCAAATTATATATATATATATATATCAGATAGAATATATCTGTAAAAGCACAATATGAATAACAAAAGAAAAACTTATCTCAGCTGACACGTTTCATCTTCTGATAAAGTACCACAGAGGACAAAATGCACCAGCTAAGATAACTTTTACTTTTGTCTTATATATATATATATATATATATAATGTGTGTCTGTGTAATACCTGGTGTAACCTAAAACTAACTTTTTTCACTTCACATAAAACTTACCCCAATGAATAATGCTAGATGCACACATACACACATTATCAAATGATTCCCATATAGACAACTAGAATTATAATATATGCATCTACCAAACAAAACAAACACACATCAGATCTACTTAACCAATGAAAAACAAGCTACACAAATATAAAAATATGAGAATTTTCTTTTCTCTGCCATATTTCATTTTTTGACTAAGCTTAAGTGAAACATTTAAATTCATAAATGTTTGGTATTTGTTCCTTATCCTACACACACACTACAGTTCAAAAGTTTGAAGCCACCCACAGAATTAGCTTGGATTAAACTTGAGAGAAGAGTGAAACCTTTCAAGCCAAAAAGAACTCTTAGAGCCAATGAAAAAAGAATAGAATAAATTATCAAACTTATCCTTTGGGAAACTTTTTCAACAAATGCCAAAAATGTATGGTGCAGTAAATAAGGCTAAAGGAGGATATTTTGACAAGAGCAAAATTTAATCATAAAAATTTTTTTTTTTAACCAAATATAATAATTTTCTCATTTAATGTACAAAACAATTACTTTTTGGTTCAATTTCAAAAACTACCTGGGGTATCCTCAAACTTTTGAACTGTAGTGTGTATATATAGTTTTTATGATGTTTATATTGAAAGAATGCTGACACTATGGCACACACACACACACACACACACACACACACATATATATATATATATATATATATATATATATATATAAAGCAATGTGGACACAGGAATCAATATTTCATAGTGACACTCAATTTCATGTCTCAATGCAATTTTTAGGGCATTATCCAGGAGATGAATAAACACTTTAAAAAAATTACCTTTATATTTTAATTAAAAGAATTAACGTTTTTTGTTTTAATCTTATTTAAATGTATTGACTCTGGAGTCATTTTTCCTTTGAATGCCCATTTTAATTAATTATAATTGTGAATAGGAATCAACATTGCATAGTGAATGTCAATTTCACACCTGAATGCAATCTTCAGACCAAGTGTTACTTTTCCATTAGCAGGTTCTGTATGTAGACCACTGAGGGGATTAAAGAAAATGCTAGAAGGCAAGAACTGAGTTTTCCTACTTCTTTTGTTTCAGGCTAATGTTTTGGTTTTTTTTGTGGGTATGAGTTTTTAGATTACTTATTTTATTTATATATTTCTTAAATTTTATTCAGAGGAGTAGTGGCACATGATCTGAAGATCCCTTTGAGTCATAGAACTGACTGTCACTCATAAATACTAATCTATACAAATAAAGTGAAGTGTCTGTCTACTAGATGAATTTTTAACTGAAATTGACATTTAGAGAGATTATGTCCAAGGGAGTGTCATAGGCTATGTAAAGTTGACCTAGTTTAAACTTGGAAGTAATGAAACATTAAAAAAAAAAAAATGGTAAAAGAAGCCATTTCTTATGCAAATTAATTATTTTTTTCTCACATAAAAATATAGTGATAAGGAAGATAAATTAATTTTTGTCTGAAGTTCTGGTATGACAAGTTACCATTATTTGCATGTGTGCGGTTGTTCTAATCTTTGTTGTTGTTGCAGCATTTTGGCCGTTTTGCCCTTGGGCAGTAACCATGTACTTGTCAATCCAGTTTACTTTCAGGCAAATTTAAACTGAACCCTTTATTTAATTTATGGAGGTAGATTTTTCTCCTTCCATTGACTATATTTAGGGATATCTTGCCTACTTCTTATTTAGTACTTACTCACTGAGTCCAAGTAGACATCCCCTCCCCAGCCCAAAGATAGAACTTGTAATTACATGTCACCAGGTTCACAAACCAATGCTTTAATCCACTTAGTTATTGACCAGGACAATAGCCGAGTAGACTAAAACATTGGTTCATGCTTTTGGTGACATAGTAAGTGGAGATAAATCAACTCTTATAGTAGTAAAATTATTTGGGGTTACTTCCCTTTGTTATTTTAATTATCTGTAAAAATAAAATGAAGTGTCCTACTGTTGGTCTTTTTATTTGAACAGAATTAATTCCTGGACAATGTTGTATACCGCTACTGGTAAATAATAATACAACTGTGTTTTTGTAGATAACAACATATTTGTTATCATGTTGTATCAGTTTCTAAAAAGCACTCAATATCAAGTACACAAAGTTACAAGTTATATTTGTATCACATGCATACTATGCCTTCCTTGTTATGTTTTTGTTTATTAGTCAAATAATGATGTTCATGTACCTATAGCTCAGTTTAATGGCACCCTTATTGAACACCTTATGGAGCTCATGAGTAAGTGTTTATCAATAAGCTTAAACAATATAATTCCCAATTTTATTTTGCACAATGGGATTGCACAATATAGCCAAAAGGACATTTTTGGTTTTGTAGCCCCCTTGAATAATTTCCAGCTCAATTATGGAACTGTAGTAATATTATTTTTACTTAAGAATACTAAATGAAAAAGAGGCTCAGGTCTGGAAACATTGTCCTAAGAGTGAAGGACCAATGTCACAATAAAGAGCTTAAATTTCAAGTTTAACCCATTTAGACTTTTTTTTTTAAGGGAGTTCAATGCCAAAAATGGATTTAGCACCAACAAATATGGAGATAAAAATCTGGATCCTAATTTTTTGATGAATACAAAGAAAGTTATATCAAAAACTGCTATTTGGTTTCTGGTGTATATTTTTTTAATTATTTCACCTCAAGCAAGGCAACAGAACCACGCAGGGGGATACTGAGTGTGAAAGAATTGGCTCCCACACAGACCACTGATGTGTCTTGGTGGTATGTGGCTATGGCCCACACAATCCTCCAATGGATTGTTTTCAAATTTCTTGTCTATGATTGATTGCTTATGAGATCAGCATACATGAGAATCAAATTTTATTTTCAAAAAATTTTTTAAATATTTTTTTTTATTTCATTTTCCTTTTGGAATTTCTACTGCTGTTTGTTTTTTTGTTTTTTTGTGGGGGGACATTTTTTATATTTATACCTAGAGAGAGCTGTACCATGCATTCTTGTGGGATGTCTAAGACTCTAGGTTGTAAAATGGACTCTAGTACTGAACAACACACCAGTGGTCTTGGGTAATAAATACTAATGATATTGTTGCCTCATATATGAAATAATGTTAAAAACAAGGTCACCTGTATCAAAATTAAGATATTGGGACCCTGGGACAACAAGGGAAATAAGGCTTGGGAGCCAATGTGTTAAAGAGCAATAACAATAAAAGAAAAAATTGAAGAGGACAGTTAATGATTGACATTGCATTTAAATTTTTGAAGATCAAACTTAACTGGAAATCAAGAAGTTCCACAACTGAGAAGTGTGAGAAAAATACTGTAAAACAATAAGATCTTGCTGCCAATCTAGTACTACCCTTAAATTCATAAAGTCTATGTACCTTAGAGAAAAGTTCATCAGAACAATTACCATGAAAGTATTTCTAGAAAAAGCATAAGGAAGCTACATTGTGGTGGTGGGAAATTGACTGGAGCTAGCATGCCAGGTCAGGACCAATAACATTGCAGATTCTTTGGATTTTAGCAAGAATCTCTAAATACATAGCAAGAGCACTGGATCATATGTGGCAGCAGTATTAGATGAATGGTACACTTATAAATATGTAAGATAGATTCTGGTGATAAAAATTGTCTGCCACAACACTGTGAACCGATTTTCCTATTAGCAGACTTAGCAATTGATTCGATATAATTTTTTCACTTCATGTCAGTGGAAAATATTAGCCTGAGAAAGTTCAATGAGCTAGAACCTGATAAATATCAATTTTTATGTATGTGAGACACTCTGTACATTTTAAATATCTTCTCGGGAACAGTTTTCTTACAATTTACAGATTTAAGTTGATTTAATATTTTGGAACTTTTGATAAAAAGTAGAAAAAAAATTTTGTCTCTAGAATTTTTTTTTTTTGTTTTGTGAAGTTGGAGGTCTGACACAAAAAAAGCAGGCAAAAAATAAGACAGAAAACTGTCTTAATTTAACTGAAATTTGTATTGTAGCGCCGCCAAATCAACTAGATGTAGGTAATTAAAAAAAAAAAAAAAGTGTTGAGTTAAACCCGTCTGCTACATATAACGTTCATTTCAACAAGTTTCTAATGATTTACCTAACGAAAAGAAGCAGAAAAAAACAATATGGAACTGATCATGTCTCTTTCTCTTATATACAGACAAACCTCTCATTTACGGACATCCCATCAGCAGACTTCAGTTGCAATGGACAAAATCTACAGGAAAAAAAATCTTCCAAATTGTCAGCGATCTATTTTAAAATTTGCAGGCTTAGCAAAACGAGTCATATTAGCTCTAAAAGTGGCCACTTGGTGGCAGTGGTGGGCCTTTCAGTTGTAAACAAAGATGGGTACGTGAGAAAGTAGCAGTAAGAAATAATTTTTTTTCTTATTTTGATTAATATATTAATTGTTCTGCTATCATCCTGACATCGAAGCAGAAGGAAATTTTAAAAAGGAACATACAAACCTAAATATCAGTGACAAATTAGATCTTCTTCCTTCTATGGACAATTGGCTTTAATGAGCCACCCCTCCTATTAGTCCATTGATGAGAGGTTTGTTATATATACACACACACACACACACACAGACATAAATACATATGAGGAAGCATCTGGTTATGAAGGTCTAATTGTTGCTTTTAATTTGACCTACTAACCAGACGCTTCCTCAGTAGCTAAATGGTATAGCATGTCAGGCTATATATATATATATATATATATATATATATATATATATATATATATATATATATATATATATTTTAAGGTGTGCTATATTTATGGGATAAAGTGCTCAATATCAGAGATAGGTGGCCTGACGATTAAGTCCAGCATAAAACAGCCTGTTGCCTCTGAGTGTTGACTTCAATGTTCACACACACACATATATATATATATATATATATATATATATATATATATATCATTTCACTCTAAGCAAGACAATAAAACATACACTAAGATGCAAAGAGTTACTGAATGAGAGAATATGAGAAAAAAAAACACTTAAGAAAACAGTCGATAATGATTGTCAGTGCCTTTTAAATTTTTGAAGATTGAAGTTGACTGGAATGCAAGAAGCCAAAAGAGAGATCCACAAGTAATAAGGGCAAGAGAAGAAACTGTTAGCATAGAACTTATGGTTACATCTAGCCATTTCAAGTGTAAAACTATGAGACCTTGCTGCCAATCTAGTACTGCACTTAAATTCTTAATGTCTAGTTACTATCCAGGAAAGTCCATCAGAACAATTACCATGAAAGTATTTATAGAAAAAGCACAGGAATGTTACATTATGGCAATAGGAAAGTGACTGAAGCTGAGATGCCAGGTCAGGACCAATAACATTGCAAATTTTTCTTTGAACTTCAATACTGCTTTATATATATATATATATATATATATATTTTAGTGGCAGTGCTGAAAAATCTTTGGCCTAGTCCACTTCAATCTGTCAAATGACAAAACCACTTTTCTTGGTTGAACTGAGAACTTTCTAGTGTGTCTCCATTCCTTGCATAGGTTTTAACATTGGCTTAGTATCCTTTTCTCTTTTCACTCCAGATTTTAGTAAGAGTGATAAGTCTGCAATTTTTAGGTCATTGTAAAGACGGTGTATTAGTTACCCTCTAACCCAATTGAACAAATCTGTTTTCGTTATAGTTATATAATGCAATTTCCATGTAATGAATGCCTCTTGGAAGAAAGATTTTCCAGAAGAACGACTGTCATAATTTGGCCCGTTGTGTAGAATAACTGTTATTAATGTGAGAACATCTGATTTGTGAATGCTTCCAAGGAAATTACTACAGAGATCCATTATTGATTTTGTTGTTTTGGAAAGAAAATTTGAATCTTTGTGCAATTAGCAAGTTAAAATTGAATTTTGTTTTTTGTATTTTAGAGATAATGTAAGATTTTTTTTATTTAATACTGAAACACGTGATGAGTGACTTTTTACTTTCGTAGAGTTTGTGTATTTTTGGGGTTTTTTACTACTTATTCATAAGTTAAACTTTGTCTGGCACAAGGCCATCATAGTGAAGCTATCAGTGAGAAGATGAACATCACTAAAAGAAAAATTGCCTTACAATCATTTGACTTACGGGCACACACACACACACACACATTTTCCCCCCCTCACTGGTAGCATAACACTAGGTTTCATGCACAATACAATCTTTGGGTGCTGAAGATTATATTGTGCATGAGATGTATTACTAGGGAAAGGAAAATGTATATTTATTATTAATATAAAATTCATAGGTCTGTTATTTTACTTTGTAGGGTTAACCCCCACACACAACACACTTCACAAAAATAAAGTCACATTTAGCAATACTCTTTAAGCACATAAATAGACAGCGACATTCTCTGTCATCCTCTATTTCTGTTTTTTTCTTAGCCAGGGAAGATATAGGTCACCTGTGGAGAAACAATCTGTTGCGGGAATGCTGGTTGTGTTTAGGTAGAAAAAAACATTGTCTTCTGGTATATTTATCCCACAACAATAATTGCAGACTCGAGTGTGAGTCTGGGTAATGAAATTAATT